>OX456523.1:204201281-204271751 GCA_949748255.1 Eustalomyia histrio | reverse complement strand
GATTATTACGAATGCAAAGTAAAGATTTTTCGTTCAGTCCAGTGGTGTTGACGGGAGGAATGAACTCGACGACGCAAACCAGCTGCTAAATAAGATGCAGCTCGAGTAAGACCCAAATGCAACATATACAGATCGACTCGGATTCTTCTAGCGAGGGGGACACCTCAACATAGGCATTATTCAGGAACCCTAAGTAAACCTAGATCTCGTTTGATGAACCATCTTATGGTTCATCTTAAAATCGCTTAAGGATCAATAATATAGGGTCCGCCAAATAACTTTTTTTTTTGGAAATGCTATAAAAAAACAAGTAAGAGCGGCTAAATTCGGCTATGCCGAATCTTATATACCCTTCACCATGGTTGGGAAAAAAATGAAGTTTATATATGGACATATATGGAATGGACAGATTTAAATTAACCATTTAGTTTGGTGATAAAACTTGGACTCGGGAAGATTTATGGTTCCAGAAAATAGGTATTTAAAAAACAATTATGTTTTGGGCATAACTTTTTTGTATCTGAACCGATATTTCGAGTTTTTTTAGCAAATATGTTATACTAAAAATTTTCGATTTTTGCTATATAAGACGTAGCCATAGGTCATATTACAGATCTAGAAAATAGTGTTTGTTGTTTGTGTATAAAAGGTGAAGAGGTGAAGAGGTGAAAGAACAGAATTTCAACAAATCGTTAAAAGAAATCACTAGAACTGCATGTGTTTTATTTCTACAAAATAGTTTGATTTAGCTGGCAAATTTGCATTTGGGATTTTATTTCGCTTTTTAATTAGAAATATTTGTAATTTCTTTAGCTTAATTTTAAAAATTTGAAGGAAAATAGTTATAATTTTTTTTATAAATTATTATAAGTTATGACCTAAAATAGTTGCACTCAAAGGTAAATTATGTATAAAATTTCCTTAATATGTGAGAAATAAAATGGTTTAAAAATCTTTTTATAAATTCTTTTGAATCGGAGCAAAAAATAGAAATAAAACTGTTTGTATTTTGTTTGTATCAGAGGGTTTTTATACAAATTTTGATGTTTTTAGCCTATTTATGGATTATTTAATTATTAATATAAAATTTTATATAAATTAATTATTAAATGTTAAAAAAAACAAAAAATAAGCAAAAAAAAGTCTTAAGAAAATAATAAAAAAAATGTACAAGAAAAAAAGTGAATTGACCTGACCGAGATTTGAACCTCGAACCCCGCGGCCTTAGAGAAAAAAAAGTATTTGTGACACAGCGTCTAGACAACTGAGCTATTAAAGCTCACACAAAATCATCGTCAATAGAGGTACATATATAAAAGTCTTCGTTCATTAGAGATTTGTTTAGTTTTTATTTAAATGACAAATCTTTATATGTGTGTTGTTTGTGTATAAAAGGTGGAGATAAAAGAAAAGAATTTTAATTATTAATATAAAATTTTATATAAATTAATTATTAAATGTTAAAAAAAAAAACAAAAATAAGCAAAAAAAAAAAGTCTTAAGAAAATAATAAAAAAAAATGTACAAAAAAAAGTGAATTGACCTAGCCGAGATTTGAACCTCGAACCCCGCGGCCTTAGAGAAAAAAAAAAGTATTTGTGACACAGCGTCTAGACAACTGAGCTATTGAAGCTCACACAAAATCATCGTCAATAGAGGTACATATATAAAAGTCTTCGTTAATTAGAGATTTGTTTGGTTTTTATTTAAATGACAAATCTTTGTATGTGTGTTGTTTGTGTATAAAAGGTGGAGATGAAAGAAAAGAATTTTAATTATTAATATAAAATTTTATATAAATTAATTATTAAATGTTAAAAAAAAACAAAAATAAGCAAAAAAAAAAGTCTTAAGAAAATAATAAAAAAAAATGTACAAAAAAAAGTGAATTGACCTAGCCGAGATTTGAACCTCGAACCCCGCGGCCTTAGAGAAAAAAAAAAGTATTTGTGACACAGCGTCTAGACAACTGAGCTATTGAAGCTCACACAAAATCATCGTCAATAGAGGTACATATATAAAAGTCTTCGTTAATTAGAGATTTGTTTGGTTTTTATTTAAATGACTAATCTTTGTATGTGTGTTGTTTGTGTATAAAAGGTGGAGATGAAAGAAAAGAATTTTAACACATGGATGTGTTGTTATGCTCAAAATTCTACATACATATTAAACAAAGGGATTTTACTGGAAAAATTAGAGGTAGTCCTGGTTTTTTGCTAATATCTCAGCCATTTATTAACCGATCTGTCTGATTTTTAATAGCAAACAGAAATGGATCACATGTAACAGAAATAAAAAAGAATCAAGTCCTCATCATGTCTGGGTTCTTCGGAAAACCCATTTCAACACACAGACGGACAGACGGACAGACGGACATCGTTAAATCAACTTCGCTCTTCATAAGGACCCAGAATATATATACTTTATAGGGTCTAAGATCAATATTGTAGAAATTACAAACGGAATGACAAACTTATATATACCCTTCCACCTATGGTGAAGGGTATAAAAAAACTACTGAAATAATTGCATTCAAATGGCTGCCTCTGCTGGCCGTTACAGTCAATGGCGATCGTTTGAGAAAATATTCAGTAGTTTTTTTTATAGCATTTCCAAAAAAAAAAGTTATTTGGCGAACCCTATATATATACATTATGGGGTCATAGACTTATGATATGTTGAAAACTGAATAATAAACTGATAGACATACCCAGAAAAAAGATTCGTGCTGACAATCGAATTTGCAGCCAATCGAATGGTTCGGTTGCGGTAACCGAATTTTTCACTTGTAACAACAAAAAACCAATTGAAACATGAGTAATTTGACTGTGCCAATAGTGTAACGGTTGCCTCAATAACAATTCGGTACACTCAGAAGAACAAGTTGGTGGAAAAATTTGTAAACGGTTTTCAATCCCACTTTACTATTTTTGTACTGATTTTTAGTTAAAAATTATTATTTAGCAAATCTTTTTTTTTGCATTTACATTTAACAAATTACAGAACAATTACGGAATATTTACAAATTTTTGTTGCTAATTTCAGAAATCACATTACAAATTTTTGAAAACTGATATGATAAAATTAGCAAAAAAAAAAAAATACTAATTTTATAAAAGTGGATATTGAAGGAAAAATTATTTCTATAGAACGACTTTGAAATAAGATGTGTTTTGGATGTTTGTTTGTCAAAAATATTATACAAATGTGACAGACAAGGTCAAAGATTATATTATAGAAAATCATGATTTTCATCATGTACATATTTCATCAAAAACATATTTCGATGTAAAAAATAATTTGTAAGGTAAAAAGTGTTGTGGTACGAAGTGTTTTGTAGGCCAACCATTGGTGCGATTCTTTAAAACATATAGCCTCCTGTACATCCTGAATGCTTCATAGTACCTGCTAAAATTATTTATTTATTTATTTATTTATTTATTTATTTATTTATTTATTTATTTATTTATTTATTTATTTATTATTTATTTATTTATTTATTTATTTATTTATTTATTTTATTAAAAATATAATTACAAATTATATTTTAATACCCTAACCGAGCACTAGCAATGAAGGCCTTCAGCTCGTTGTAGCGAAAACAGACCAGAGCCTCTGATGGGAATCGAACCCACGACCCCCGCACTGATAAGCTAGCCCGCTACCAACTAGCCTACCGGGGCGACCTCCTTCTAAAATAAAACTATTTAAAGTTTCGTAAATTTCATGCAACAAACTATTTTGTTGGCTTCTTGAATTCGCCGGTTTCTGGGTGGCATTTGATTTTTTATTCTGCACATTAATTTTTTGTATACATACAACTCAACTCAGTTTAAGTAGAGCTGACTGACGCAGACTTACTGACCTGATTATGGGATACAAAGCCTGTGGTCGTCATTGGACATTATCAAAAAACTGATTATATGTCTGCAAACAGAAGACACGACAGAACATTTTGCCTGTTACTGTCCAGCTTTCTCCTGAACCATATAGATAATTTTTGGACCTCTTGTTTATGGATTCAGTTCATAAGGAAGATTGGAAAATTTTAGGCTGAGATTCCGCTGTTCTATTACCTTAAATATCTGTAGGGTATGACACAATAAACAATTTTTTAGTCGGCATCAGTATATAAATATTTTAAACATATTCTAAATTACTAAAATTAAGTTACTTTGAAATTTTACCACTGCTGGGCATATTATAACAAAATTATTTGTATCAAGTGTTTACAGTTTTGAAAGTAAAGCAACAACACATTTTCATCAACAAAAATAAAATTTACAAAAATAGAAATAAAAAAAAAATATTTATAAATACATTGACATTTTTTAATCCAATCATACATATTTACTATTAAATATACACATACCCATATTTAATTATACAGATATACTAAAAATATATACATTTAATAAAACTTGCTTTAAGTTAAATTCTTGACAATTATTTGCAAAATTTTAAATTATTTAAAATGTTTTATGTATGTATACATGTTAGTATTTAAAAATTCAATTTGATACACGCAAATATTTTCAAGCTTTCATTTTCTAATTGTAAAAATAATTTAATTAAAGTTAAACTAAACTGGTTTAGACATATGTACCTAAATACAGCTGACAGTTTAAAGTTTTTTGTTTGCCATAAATTGAGGTGAAATATATTTATTTATTTATATAAACTAAAACAAATTTTCAATTTGTTTTATTATTTTAGCTACACTGTAAAAAATGGATGTAAAATTAGTTTTAGAAAATTATCAAGTTTAAACAGAATATCCCAGCAAAACTTTGGAAATGTGTGCGATATACTCATGCGTTACCTTGTAATTATAGCTTGTTACCTTTTTCATTATTTGCAAACATAAAGTAATAAGTTACTGTTTATAGATTACGTAAAATATGATTTATATTTGTAAAGTAATAATTGAAATATTTTTGAAAATCTATTTTTAGATATATCACTTTGTGTTTTTTTGTAAGCAAAAGGTTAATGTATGTATGTATGTTTTTACATACAACACTAACGAAAAAACGAAGCGCTACAATTCATTTAGGTTTAATAGCTCAGTGCGTAGAGTTCTTGGCTCGCAACCAGAGTTAGTAGGTTCAAATCTCATCATGACCACATCATTTTTAACATCGTTTAAAATATTTGTAATATTTTTTTTTTAATAAAAATTCATCTTTTTTAAAAATCTATTTTTAGACACATTACTTTTTCATTCTCGTAACCATATAAGTTACCCCTTACATTATCACCTCTAAGGTAATGGGTGTATACATTACTTTGAGGCTCAATGCCTGTAAAATTCATCAGTGAAGTAAGGTGAAAAGTAATCCATGAGCCCCTATTTCTACACATTACTTTATACATTATTTGGTAATGTGTGGTTTTGCTGCGATGTTTGAAGAACTTATATACATTCTTTTGTCTACAAATCGACGTTATAAATATAGTTTACTCTTCATGTAGGTAAACATGTTAATAATAAGTTTGTTAACATTTTCTAATGCATATATACTGTGCCTAAATATAATTTTTCCAGTCATCCTTATAGCTAAAAAAAACAATTTTTAGGGAGGGCATTTTAACAAAATGGATTTCTTCCCCAAAAAAAGTCTAGCTTCGAATGGTAGAAATTACGAAACTACCTAGACTGTCTATACGAAAATCATAATACCTGGAAAATTAAATCGAAATTGATTTCGATATAATACGGTGAATTATGGTGTTTTCATATAAAATTTACAAAATGATATAAAGTCGAAAAACTTATGATTAATTGAGGCGATTTTTACCCTTTTTCTTAATTCTATTTTAATTCTAAATTTGTTTTTTTTTTATTCTTATTCTTATTCTTATTTCAATTTAATTTTTTTTAATTTAATTAATGTGTGCACGAACATTATATATTTTGCATGACGTAATAAAAAAGGTCTCCAACTCGATTTAATATTTGATTATGTACATCCAAAGACACAACCTTAAAAAAATCTGAATAAAAACAACGTTGAATGCAACTTTCTATTTAACTGTTACCACACTTAACACAGTTTGTAAGTCAGAATAACAAGGAAATTATATTTCATTTAAAAACCGGTCTACTTACTTTTAATTTAAATCAAATAGTTTTTGTTTTTTTTTTATTTTAAAATGTTGTTAAAAACAACTGACACATTAGTAAAAAAAGAAATGACCAATTCCGTAAAACAAATAACTGATTATATATTTATTTATTAAAAAGTGTTTCTATTTTTGTGTGTTTAATCTACCAAAAGTGTACTCACACAGTCTATAAACACATTTATGTGTATGATTATATGTGTGTGTATGAGTGTGTTTTTTGAGGTTCTTGCAATTTTGTATAACAAAAAATTTAAATAAAAACAAATTGGAATTTTTTGAATATTTTTTAAAAGAGACAGAAACAAAATTTAAATTTGTAATAACTGTAACGAAACCAACAAATAACATTTTGTGGGTAAATTTTTAAACAAATGAAAAAATAAATGAAACTAAAAAAATCGGTTAATGACAGTAAATCATTTTAAACAAATGTATAAAAAAGTTAAAATAACATTTTCTTTGAACTTCTTTTGAATTTTTTGCCAACTAAATATTTTGGTTGCAAGAAAAACAAAGTACAGGTATTTTTTCTTTACAGAAACCTTAAGATTTCGAATACTGTTTCCTTTAGCATAAACCTCCGGTTCTGGGAACTTTCTATAGAGAAACCTTCAGAGTTTAACTACTTTTTCCATTAGAAAAAATATTATATTAGAAAACTCTTTTTTATCTCTATAAAATCCCCTCAGTTTTAAAGAACTTTTTTCCAATAGAACAACTCTTAGATTCTAAGCACTTTTTCCTGAAGAAGAAACATAGGAGTTTTCCCTTTTAAGCTTCTCTACCGTTTTTAAAGTAACATATATAATTAAATCCTACATCAAGATGAATTAAAATCAAACAGTTTTTTTTAACTCAGAATCTGAAAAACCTGTTTAGTTTTTAAAAAGTTTTTTCTTGAAAAATCCGGTGAATTTTAGAACTTTTCCTATAATCTCCGAATCTCAGAATTTTTCAAGATTTAAGAAGATTTTTTAAGAAAATCTCCCAACAATCATAAGATTTTTATTAATTTTGGTTTATTTCTGAATTATTTGTTGAATACCAATATTATCTGCTATTGTTGTTATTAAGTATTTTAAGGTACAATAATTTTTGATATTTTTTTGATTTTATCATGATTATTTTCCTTAATAAAACGTATAAATATTTTTGTGGAAATGCATTTATTTTTTATTTTTGATTTTTTAAGCATATTTCTCAGCATCTAAAAATCATGTTTTTGCATCTCTTTGAACATGTACAATTTAAATTTTAAAAGGTCCGTTTAGACAATTTGTGTTTTTAATTTTTAAACCAAATTTTTATTTACCCTTTAATGAAGTATATTTAAAACAAAAATTTATTACAGTGTAGTATTTGAAAATAAAAACTATTTGTGTTTTGATATATATTTTTTTGGTCAACATTAGAAAATAGTAGATTTTTTTATTTGTTTTTGATCTTTTAAAACACATATTTTCCTGTACTTGTATGCAAACGCTACCAGCATTTGCTTTTATATATAAAATATCCAAAACTACAAAAAAGTCACGTTTCCACTAATGTGGGTGTTATAAACATATGTACATATTTTTTCTATTGCCAAAACATATGTACACAAAAGGACACAAGGTTTTTAGCAACTTAAACTTTCATTTAAAATTTTATCTTTAGTGTCACTCTTAAAGATTATTGATATTATTTTTGAAACATCTTAATGTTTTTTAACTTGCTTAAGAAAAACTCTTCGGTTATGAATATTTTTTGATGTCTTTTCCTATAGAAAATCTTCAGATTCGGAAGATTTTTTTCTTATTAAAAATTCTTAAAATTCTCTGATTCAGATGTACTTTTAGTGTAAACAAATCTATGAGATTCTGATTACTTTTGCAAATAGAGAAAACCACTTAGATTCTGGAAACTTTTTCAAAGAAAACTCTCAGATTCTTAGAAAGTTCTCTTTTAGAAATATCCCGAGTATCAAAGGATTTTTTTTTTTTTTTTTTTGAAAACGGTTCAGTTTTTGAGAACCGTTTTCCTTTAGATAAAAAGAATGTTCTGATACAGAAAAATCTTCATGTTTTTATGACTTTTTTCTATAGAAAAATTTTCAAAATCTGGGGACTTATCCTATTGGAAAAAAAATTCCTCAGAATATTCATGATTTTATGTAAGAAAAAACCAGTAGAATTGTATTTATCTTCGAATACGTTTTAATTATATAGTTTTTCAGGCTCATTAACCTTGACTGAGTCAAAAAATAAAAAAGTATTATATGAAGTTACACAATAACTACAATTAAGGCAAACTGACTGCAAAAAAAAAAAACTTTTTTGCAAACATTTGCTTTAATGACATGATAGAACTAAACAAGGGAAACTCAAATTACTTTGGGCAACTGGGGTAAAATAACAAAACAAAAAAAAAAAAAACAGCAAAAAAGCTTACTAATGTAGCAGGAATAACTTATTTTCACTGTAAAAAAAAAAAACAAAATTGTTTAAGAACAATTCACAAAGGTTTGCAAGCATAAAAGAAACTTACTTATGGAGTATTTATTATAATAAAACTATTTAAAATAATTTGAAGTACTTAATCATGAAATTAGGTATGCCCTAATTTATGTAATTTCAGAATAATTATTTACTACTTTATGGCTATAAGTCATAAACATTTTTTAAAATATACAATAAACACATCTATAAGAATATACTCGTAAAAACAGCTGGCCAACCTAACTGTATGTACCAAATTAATATTAATCATATGCAAAATTAATAAAAAGTTTATTTTGCAAATTTTTTGTAAAAAATTTGAGTTTGTCGTACAGAGTTGTATAATGAACTAAAATGTAGGTGATTATCTCCACTTTCAAATGTCATGTTGCGCTATTTGGTGCAGCCAATATGAAGGCGTCAGTTGAGATAATTT
Source organism: Eustalomyia histrio (assembly GCA_949748255.1). NCBI lineage: Eukaryota > Metazoa > Arthropoda > Insecta > Diptera > Anthomyiidae > Eustalomyia > Eustalomyia histrio. The sequence goes on along the minus strand of OX456523.1, from coordinate 204,262,709 downwards.
ATTAAGATATGCTTAAAAAATGTTAAGGAGTGTCGGCATCTGCTTGGAAATTGTATTAAGGGTCACTGAACTGGAAACAGAAATCAGGTTTTTTAGAAGATCCAATATGGTGGATGAATATAAGCAATTTCGGAATTTGATTTAAAATTTATACTTTTTAGTTTATGGGATTATCGAATGAATATAAATTTACAGATAAAAGCGTAAATTCTTTTGTCAGATTTTCAAAATTCAAAGTGGCGGAAAAAGTTTTTATCGAAATATTATTGAAATCGGTAAATTAGAATATGATGGGAGTTTTTTTAAATTTAAAATGGTGTATTTATGGTGTACTGTTTTTTGTATTTCTGAGATACAATTGACTATTTCTGAAATACAATTGCCTATTTCTGAAATACAACTGACAATTTCTGAAATACAATTGAAAATTTCTGAAATACAATTGGAAAAGGTGTAGTCCATAATGATCATATTGGTTTTTTAAATATCAATTCCACAGAACAGAAAATTGTGCTTTATTTGTGTCCGTAACAGTTATTACAAAAAAAATATTAAAAAATTTCAATTTGTTTTTTTTATTTAAATTGGTTGTATATATACAAAATTTTTCAATACAAATTACATGAAATTTATAAACACACATACATACACATTCACACAAAAAGTATCTATAGCTATGCATACATACATTTTGTATTATCAAAAAAAAAAAATAAAAAAAAAACATTTATTTTTTAAGGAATTGGTAGGTAAAATTTTGACATTTATTTTTACTTATTATATCATTTGTTTCTTAAGGATGTGTCAGTTGATTAACATTTAAAAATAAATAACAAAAGACATTTAATTTAAATGAACATTAAGTAGACCGGTTTTTAAATGAAATATCATTTCTTTTAAATGATATTTTTAGTTATTTTAACTTACAAACTATTTTAGGTTTATGATATCGTCTGCGTTATCCCTGTTCTAAGAGCATTCCAATTAGATTTACTTACAGGTCATCAAATAAAATTGACCAAAGTAGTGGGGATGAATCACCCCCCTGAGCCAGGCTCTCTTCATACATTGGTAGCTGACATTATTAAAAGCGCCTTAGATGTCCATAAATGAACATAAGCATATGTCCTTTAAATTCCAGTCCTCTATCAATTATAAAGATAAGTTTATGGACAAATGTTATTGTCGACTTGCCTTCTGATATGCAAATTGTAAATTATTTAATGCTTTCCTTGTCAGTAACACACTGCGATTGAAGAGACCAATGACTTGCTCCATTGCCTTACACATAAAGAAATAATGACAAATTGGTCTATATGATTTTGTATGCTCTGCAGGTTTGTTCCCTACCTTCGGTAAAAAATATAACCAGAACTTTCGTCCATTTCCTCAAAATGTAACTAAGTGGAAGGCTGGCTCAGAAGATATGATCCAATTTTGTTTTTAGCGAATAAAGCCTCTTTTTGTAGGAGAACAGAAAAAAATTTAATACGGTCTCGGTAAATTTACCGATTTGAAGGAGTTTAAACTCCACAAAATTTTAACAGTAAGTTACGTAATATACCGTGGTCCATTGCTGGTTCCTCTGAGATAAAACTACACTCACCAAAAAAGTCTGTACTGGTAAATGAAATTTTTGCTAAGTTAAGCCCAGCGGTATTTTTTGCTAATCATGTCTGCTGACGTGTAGTAAAATTAAATTTGTAGAAAAAATTAGCTGCCTTTACTAAATTTTAGTAAACTTTTTGTTAAGTGGAATTAAACATCTGTTTGCTAAAATCAGCAAAAAAAGAAAATTTACTAAATATTATTTTTAATTTGGTAATTTCTGTTTTGAAAAATATTTAAGTCAACTTTTTACCTTTAAGGTCATATCTTAATTGTTTTTAGTGCTGTTTTATAGAACAAAAAAAAGTTTTGAGTGCTTTTTTAAGTAAATGTACAATTTGTAGACATGAGTCGGTATCACTTCTGATCCCTTTTTCTTTTTTTGGATCTATGTAACATTTTAAAGCAATTTAAGTTTGTGGGTGTAAGTTTAAATAGAAATAACATTTCCTTCAATATCCACTATTTAAAAATGAATAAATTTTTGTTTTTTTTGCTAATTTCAGCAAATCGGGTTTTAAAAATTTGTAAAATGATTTCTGAAATTAGCATTAAAAATTTGAAAATATTCTGCAAAATCCTGTAACTTGTAAAATGTAAATGGCAAAAATCAGTACAAAAATTTTAGTGTGATTGAAAACTATTTACAAACTATTCTACTATTTTATTTGTTCTGAATGTACAGCCTGCAAAGTGAAATTTTAATAAAAGCTTCCCCAAGGCTTGTGGTATGGTTATCGTCGTCTGTTCTGAGAAGAGAAATTGTTTGATTTTTGCTAGAAGACAAGGATATTGAAATTAAGATCGTCTCTGACACTTCCTTCAGTTCCTCACAGAATGTTTTCCAGAATAATCTTTTAGATTTCCTAACATTGCTATTATAGGCTGTGAGAGAAATTTTATATGGAACTCAGTTGTCGTTTGTCCTGTTTAATTCTTGTCTAGACACTTTCCTAAGTCTCTCAAGTGTTCTACTCCACCAAATTACCTTCTTGTTGTTGCTTATGCCCTTCAGTGGAATGAGATATTAAGTACACGTTTAGATGTTACACTCAGAAAAAAAAGTTAGTAGAAAAATTTGTAAACGGTTTTCAATCCCACTCTATTTTTTTTGTACTTATTTTTATTAAAAAATATTATTTAGCAAATCTTTTTCCTATTTACATTTTACAAATTACCGAATTTTTAAAGAATATTTACAAATTTTTGTTGCTAATTTCAGAAATCATTTTACAAATTTTTGAAAACCGATTTGCTAAAATAAGCAAAAAAATATTACTAATTTTAAAAAAGTGGTTATTGAAGAAAATGTTTTTTCTAATTAAAACTTACACCTACATACTTAAATTTTCTAAAATGTTACATATATTAAAAAAGGGATCGGAAGTGAAGATACCGGCTGATGTCTAAAAAGAGGACATCCACTTAAAATAGTAGCACTAAAAAGGTTTTTTAGTTCTAAAAACAATTAAAATTTAACTTTAAAAGTAAAAAAAAAAATTGACTAAAATATTTTTCAAAACACAAATTACCAAATTAAAACAAAATGATTTATTCGTTTTTTAAAAAATATATTCAAAATTTTTGATGCTCGATAAGAAAAATAAATTCAAAGCTTTTTACTAATATTAATAAAATTTTGTAATTTTTTTTGCTGATTTTAGCAAACAGATTTTAAATTCCACTTTACAAAAAGTCTACTAAAATTTAGTAGCGGCTACTAATTTTTCTACTAATTTCATTGTACTACACGTCAGCAGACATGTGTTGCTAAGATTAGCAAAAAATACCGCTGGGCTCAAATTAACAGAATTTCCCGTAATAACAGCAAAATTTTCAGTAGCCATTACAGACTTTTTCTGGTGAGTGTACTAATTTCTAGAAAAAACAAATTTTTTACTAAATATTTGCGATGTACATACAGTAAATATTTAACGAAAAGTAAGAATTGTATCTCTTTTTAAATAAATTGTGATGTTTGTGATTTTTTTTCTTAAATTACCCTATAGAGGTGCAGTTGCTATGGAAAGCCTCATATTATTAAACCAAGCCTTACGTAATAAATTAACATATTTAATTTTCATACTTATGTTTATATTAATACAAAAAGAAAAATATTGCCTTAACATCAAATGTCATCAATAATACTATCATAATTAAAGTAATTCAATAAAACTTTGTTTTTTTTTGTTGCTCCTGACATCAAATATATTTTAATTTCGAACCAAAAAAAAAAGAAAAACAAAATTAATCTTAAATACTGCAATACTCATACATCTCTACTAATGAGGCCAATTGTATTTTTATTTGTAAACAATTTATTTCATTCATTTTCCATGATTTATTAGCACAAGCCTTGTGGTATTTGTTTTTTTATTATTATTTTTACACCCTACACCAAGCTGAGTCAAAAGATATTAACGCTTGTGGGATATTTTCATCTCCACGTGATATCATGCAATCATAGGTATAAATTAATTTAACTGCTTCACATTTAACTGTTTTTTTTTAATTTCTTTAACATTTTCTGTTATATTTAGGGTGTCTCCATAGTCCACACTAACTACATTTCAACTTAATTGTTTCATTATTTTGTTTAACTTCACATCTTTGTGGTTAAGTTAAGCTGTTAACGTTTATATCTACGGAAATCCTGAGTTTCTTTCAGGTGTTTTAAGAAAATCTTTATAACAAATTGTCCATTAAAACAACAGGAATATAACAACCACTAAATACAGACTAATTAGGAAGTAGAATAATACCTTAATATTTTTGGTTGTATGAATAAAATACAAATGCTAAGTTATTTAATTAATAACATGAATGATTACTAATTACTAGTTAGTTTAAGCTGCCTATTGAGATAGATGTAGATTATTTTGGTTATAATTTATTTTATAATGACAGAAACAGATTTTTTGAATTTATTGGCTTGAACAATATATTAGCTTAAAAAAACAAATTTAATACTTAATATGTCACAAAAAAAAATGTTAATTTATTTTAGGGATTAAATTCAAATGACCTATTTTTATAAAGACTTAACTACAGGACTGAATCATATATCGTTAACCTGCCTACAAAGAGTCCCATGCACAAGATTTTCCTTATACCAATGTGAAGCTCTAGCAGTTATAATTATAAAGGTCAAGTCGTTTTAAAATATTTAAAATTAGCAGAAAGTATTTTTTTGCTGGTACAACGATGATATATAAATATCGATGGCTTAATATAAAAAGGACCTAACTCGATTTTTTGTTACTTGACAGAAGAAGGAAAAAACTTAATAAAATCCATAAAATTTTAGATAGAAAAAAAGTTTTAATGCAATTTCCAAAAATGTGTTGCCTCTTTTTATTAAAAATTGCATTAAAACTTTTTTTGTATCTAAAATTTTACGTATTTTATTAAGTTTTTTCCTTCTCCTGTTAAGTAACAAAAAATCGAGTTAGGGCGTTTTTATATTACGCCATCGATATATATAATAAAGTAAAATAAAGGTATAATAAAGTTACCAATATGCCAAAATCGACTTTTTGCGAAAAAGAACTTTTTTATTGTTGAAAATATTTCTTTAGGGCTTCAGCAGCAACTTTAGTTCTGCGACTTTTTCATAATTCCGTTATTTACAAAATTACCATTATTTTCAGGTTACTGAAAAAAATAAAAATTTTGACCTTCAAATTTCTAGAATTCGACCAATGATGTTTGGCAACTTTGTAGCAAATCTTTTGGCAAGTATTTTTGCAGAACATATGAACTCATAATATTTGCATTTTTAAATATAAAAATGAATTTTGCGCCATCCAGCGGCAATAATTTGTACTAACTATATTCAGCAATTAGATAATGAAATAGTTTCAAATATATATTAAAATATGTACGTATGTAACTTAAATTAATCATTAAAGTTTTGTACGTACGTATTTTTAGTTTTGCGAATACAATTTCAGTTATTTTAATAGAATTGTATTAAACAGAATCTTTATTATTTATACTCTTAAAAACATAAAGTTATTTTAATTATTTAAATTTTTAGAGGTCTACATAAGAGTATGAATTCTTTAGTTTTTCTTTGAGTTGGGACTATAAATCCCAATTTGTTGTTTGCCAAACTTTTTCACCGTGATATTTATAATTTAAACCTCTCAAAGTATATGTTTTTTAAGAATTTTTTTCTGATTACTCTGTAATTCGGCATAAGACAGTTCATGTAATAAATTTAATAATTCCATAGGCTCATCCATATCAATCAAATTTAGAAATAGGACTTTACGTCATTTTTTTTTTTTTTTTTGCTTTTTGTTTGCTCCCCATATCTTCCAATCTCCTTATTCGTTCCTCAGCATTCCGTTTTTTATTTTTCTGAAAAGCTTTTTTCATTATTTTTACACCATTTTCCATATCTTGCTTCGTTGGATGGAACTGCAGAATATCGAAAAGGAAGTCAATGCATTTGTTTTGCCGGGCCCCTACTTGCTGATATCTGGTGTATATTTCTTTATGAGGTGCCATATCCTCGTTCCTCGTTACTGTGGAATGAGTTTACATCATTTACAGGTCTATTGATATATCTTTTTAACATTGAATCTTTCGCAGCTTTTAAAACTGTTTGGAAAATTTTAACATCTTTTTTCAAATATGCAGTAAGCAAATTTAACTATTGACCTTTATTCTTTTCGTTTGTTTTTTATTTAGTAAATCATTTTAGAACAGATAATAAGAGATTGATAATTAATAAACATGCATAGGGTGCCGGCAAGAATGTATACTGCCGCCTTACACAATAATAAATGAAATATAAGTATATTTACTTAACCCATGGAAAGGAATTTTTTTCCCCAAAGTAAAAACAGTGTCTATGGTCATTCCCGTTTTTTTAAATATACATTGTATTTTTTAAATGAATGAATAAAATTTTGTTTTATACGGCATAAATTGGGCTGAATATTATGGCTTGAAAATCAACATAGTTGTTGATGACTATAACATCTGCGCTGGTACTTGAAGATTACATTCCTACTTTATAAGTTATATGTGAATGAAGGTGAAAAGAACGCATTTTTTCAATTTTATCGTGTTTTTTTTCGAACATTTTCCAAATTTTCTTGTAATTTTCAGTAGTATGTTCTTACTTCCAAGTTGTGTTGTTGCCATTTTTTTCTCAGTGTATTATTGCAAGAATATCCGAAAATGGAACATTGCTACCCAAACTAACTATCCAACAAATAAAAACATTGATTTTGTAGCTGTTAACATAAATAATGCGTTAAATTCATAAAAAGTTAAAAAATCCAAGTTTTAAAGGCCACCCTGAATTTCCGTTTTAGGAAAAGTTAGGGACACTATAATTAACAATTATTTAATTAATTAAGATACCTGACTCTACCCGCGAAGCATTAAAAATCATTCGGCATTCATAGGTTGAAAATTAAAAAGTAAATTTTTTTGGCATATTGCATACAAAAAACAAAATCATACTATTTATGAATATTTTATGAAAAATTTGCCAATATACTAATTGAAGAACTTTTTCATAAATGCTCGTTGTATTTATGAACAGTTGATAAAAAAAAAATACTGGTAAAGTTTGTGTACTGGTTTATTATGAAAATATATGTAGATATACTTACTATTTATGAAAAAGTACTTAAAAAATTTGCCAATGTACAAAATCATAATATATAGGAACTAGTACATAAATATATATAATACTGGGGATTTTATGTACCTTTTCTTAAATGTTAGGAAATAATTCATTATATTATAAATAAATTGTATGTACCTATTCATATATGCTAGGAACTTCTCCATAACATAAATAAAATTGCTGTGTGTATTGTTTTTCTAAAGTTGTCTTATTATTTTTTAAAGTATTGCTTTTTAATTAATTCGTAATTTTTAAAAAACACACTATTTTTTCGTTTTTTTTATTATAACAAAAATAATACAGAATCAGCGTTTCTATAACAAAATGTCATATTTTTATCAAACCTGTTTTCAATGTTGCCATTTGGCTGCTTTTTGTGCTTAACTTATTAAATTTGAATTGTATTGTAATAGCATGTAACATATAAACAATTAATAACATGTCATAGAAAAAATATTAACATTCGAAAAATCAAAAATATGTCAAGTTACCCACGGTTTTTTACTTTTTTTTTGAGACTTGTCTTAGAAAATATTATATTTTTATTTAATTAAAAAATTGTGTAACTAACTAAATTACTTTTGAAGTTGCATTTTACTGAAGTACTTTGGCTCACGAAATGCAAAAATTAACGAATTGCTATTTAAGTGATATGCAAGTATTAAACTTCAAAATGCTATTTTACAACCATAGCAAGTTAGCACTTAAACTCACAGTCCCTTCAATAATTCCAAAAAGTCGCGAAGATAAATATTTTTTGAAATATGAAACTATATATTTTAATAGACGTTTGTAAAACTGTAAGTAGTGAAATTCTAAAGTTTTATAATTTCTAAACTTTATTCATCTTAATATCTTTAGCCATATTTGAGTAAAATTTTATTTGCTCTTTTTTACGCGTTTGTATTTTTTAAATTCGAAAGTTGACAACATCGTGAAATTACACACAAAAAACAAATTCATACTATTTATTAATATTTTATAAAAATTTGCCAATGTACTAATTTAAGAACTTTTTCATAAAATCAGGTTGTATTTATGAACAGATTATTAAAAAAAAATACTGGGAAAGTTTGTGTACTCCTTTATTATGAAATGGTTCTTAAAATATATGTAGATATACTTATTATTTATGAAAAAGTACTTAAAAAATTTGCCAATGTACAAAATCTTATTATAAAGGAACGAGTGCATAAATACATATAATACTGGGAATTTAGTTAGGAAATAATTCATATTATAAATTTATTTTATGTACCTATTCATATAAGCTAAGAAACTCTCCATGACATAAATAAAAATGCTCTGAGTATTGTTTTTTTTAGAGTTTAATTATTATTTTTTCAAGAGTTTGAATTTAAAGTTAACAAAAAAAAAAAATAATTATTAAAATTAGGTAAAAAATATCAAAAAAATAAAATATGATATATAATATTAAGTATTTCATAATATTTCGTAATTCTGAACCCGTTCTTAAAGCATATGAACATGTTTCTATTATGTATGTCCGCCGTCATCGAATAACGTAGTGAATTGTAGAACCATTTTCAAGTTATGAAATTTTCATAATATTTAAGAATTAAGACATATTAAATATGATTTTTTTCTTTATGAACAATGTTCAAAATAATTATGATCGAATTTATAAAAAAACACTGGGAAGTTAGAAACACTTCATAAATAGTAAGTAAGCTTCATATATAATATGAACGTTTAAAATTATGAACAATTTTCATAAAAATTATGAATTTTATTTTTTGTGTGTGCCAAATAAAGTTGAAGTCGGGCACTAAAATTTTTATGTTTATGCATACCCTGATTCCTTGTTGGGTTAGTTACAAAGTGTCAATGTTGGATGCGTGGAATCATGATCTTTTTTTTGGAGATTGTATTTTAAAACAAAAATTTTAAAATTCATTTAACTCCCTGTACTGCCACTGAGTGTGCACCTCGATATTCATAACTTCAGAGTTCGTAAGTGTCAACTAATGTCTATTAAAATACTATGTGTTTGAATTTTATCAATATTTGCTAAATTAAAAATATTTTATAGCCGAGGTATTTGATTTTGAAAAAACAGAGAATATTCGAAAGGTTTTTTTTCTATAGTGAGCACTAGAACCATATAAGTATTTTAGTTCAAATGCTTAATAGTCAAATTTTTCAAAATTTATCCATTAAGTATATAATTTGATTTTATCTTAGTGCAAGTGGCATGGACTATTCGGTCCAAGCTTGACATAGAAAATGTAGACTAAATTAAAAAGTATATGTATTTTTACGAAAATTCGATTTATGATTTGCGATCGTTAATTTACTCGTAGAAATAGAAAATCCCATATGCCAGCCATGTAATGTACAACAATTGCTATCAATGGCAACCCTTCATTCTGCAAACTTCAGAAGTAGCAAAGAATAGAAATCACTAGAGTTCCATCTAGCGACAAATATTTACAACTAATAATTCTAGAAAAGGCTAGAAAATAGAATCTCTTGAATTAAAAAATGTTCGTATGTTCTAGTTATTTTCACCACCTGTATAAATAAGTGCGCAATGTGGCATGTTAATGAGTTTTTTTTATAAAACTTGAACGGCAAAATAGCAAACAAACGTAACATTGGTGATTAATTGAATACATTGTGTGATGTGTTAATTCTCCCCTTTTGGGGATTTTCGAAAACATTTATGGGGGGAGCAAAAGAATTGATTTTGATATTTTAAACTACTGGTAATGAAGTAACGGACTTTTAGGCTGGTAACGTACAAATTAATATTTTCTTTTACTTTTTTACTAAATTGATTTAATGTGCTTTGTTCAAAAATTTAACCGCCGTTCCTCTTAAATTTTGTGAATATTTTCTGTTATAAAATATGTTATTGCTTCAGTAAAAACATATAACTCTGCATAAATTTATAAAAATTTAAGGATTTTGAAATTAAAATTAATTATCGTTTATAAAAGTCATAAATTGCAAGATGAAGCAAATAATTGTCCAAACATAATATTTCACAATTATAAACCTTAATATTTTTTGTGTAATATTTATGTTTTATGCATTGTAAATCAGTGGTTCTCAATCACTTATTGCTAACCACTTGAGGGTGCGGTTGGTGTTAGTATCTAATGAGGAAACACCATGGATGGGTTGCCTCTGGTTTTGAGGCATGGATGGTTGGAATTCTATAGGAATTAACATTATTTAAATTTTTTAATTGAACGTACTTTAATTTCTTCATCAGAATAGTAAAATTTAATTATAAAAAGAATATATCTCATTGACCAAAACAATGTCACATCATCCAAAATATTGATTTTTCTCAATATTGAAAAAATATTATTTTCAACATTACCTTAGCCACAATCAACAATATAAAGAAAATTTGGTCTCTTAAATTGAATAGTTGCAGCAAAAAACTAATATTAGCCCTGTTTCAATAATAACTATTGCTATAACTAAAATATTAGTTTTCCAAGTAATTCGAGTATAATGTCGCATTATTTATCTACAATAATGCAATAAACCATTTGGTAATTATAATAAAATATAATGATTAGCAACCGAAATTGTTATACTTATAAGACCATTTTGAAATTTATTATATTTTTGCTTTTCATTTATATGCATATTTACATATATTTAAAACTAAACAACAACATAATGTTAGTATCTGTGGTGCAGTGGGTAGAACAACAGCCTGCTGGTCTTAGGGTTCTAAGTTCAAACACTTAGGAATTTTTAAATTTTTATTTTATTAAAATTTAAAGACACAATTTATTTTCTGTTGTGGCTGCTATGTTATTTTAAACAAAAATATACAAATTTCAAATCTGAAAATTAGTTAAGTTTGTAGTTTGACTAGAAAAAATTTAATAGAGTTTAGCCTAGTGGAAAAGCAGTGACCTGACAAACAGAAGGTCGCCAGTTCGCGGCATAAACAAAATTTGTGTAACGCGTTTCTATTAGTAGAATATATATTTATAAAATGTATATTTACTTAATATTATAATCTATAAATATAAAAGCAGTAAAATATTACAATCAAAATTCGCAATTTGAAAATAAAATTCGGTAATTACAACAGTATTAAAATTTTTTAAAAGTGATGGTAGATGAAACTACAAAAAATTTAGTTGGCAAAAATATCAGTGGCAACTACAAATCTGATTTCTGTGTGTAGTTGCATATCTAGAGTATTTTTGATATGATGTAAGATATAATTAGATATAAGTGTATATGGTCACATGTTAATGGATTCGAATCTCAGCCAGGGTAATAAACATTTTTTTATTTAGATTCCGTATATATGTTACATATTATAATGTTGGATTTTATCTGATACAATTCGATTTAAGATTATTCGGGTAAATTTGGATCTTACTTAATCCCCAAATATATTGCTGGATCTAATAAAACCTGCCATTTTTCGGATCGAATAAGATCAGTTAGATATTACAGCAGCTCTTAAAGAATATCTAATTGGATTTTGCACCACATTATTTTTTTTACTCGGGCATTTAAGGGATTTTATGGCTGTTATTATTTGATTATAATCATTTATAAAATTTTATTTTATATATTTATATATTTATTGTTTAATATTTCTTATTGGGGGTTAATTTAAAGAAATTTTAAAATATATGCGAATTTCTTTTAAAATATCATTTATCAAAAGAGTTACCTTTGGACTTTGATGCACAAAGTGTACATATAGAATTGTTGCTTATATAATACCTGTTAAGATTCCTTGTTACCGACTAAGAGTATTATTCACTTCATATATGAAAATTTTTGTACACGAAAAATAAAATGTCAAATTTATAACTGATACAACGAAAGTGTTAATATTATTAAAAACTTCATAAAATGTTTTATTTAGTATAAATTCATTTACCCTAATATAAACGTATTACAAGCCTGTTATAATATAATGCTGTGTATGCAGTCAGGTAAACTAGTGTTTAGACTGGTGGATGTACATTTTTAAACAGGTGCTGTTAGAAAAGAAAATGCAATTTGTGCACTTAGCAATTTATGCTAATGTGCATTTTTTCCTTGTTTATTATTATTTAGTCTGTATATCAATGCATGGTATACAATTACATTTGCACAACTTATAAAATCCTCATAAAATTGGCAAACATATTTACATATATGTATAGTTACAGATCTGGTGAAAATAGTATTGTATACACAGAAAAAATTTACAAGATTCCATTGTGTAAATAAAAGAGATAATTTTTATGTTTGCATAAGAAAATCAGGAATACAGTAAAATAAAGTTATTAATTTTCCTATGATGAAAATTTCTAAAATTTCAATTAAATACTCAATTTTTCATATTGTTTATCATATTAATAATATATTTTTTAGATTCAATGAAAAAAAAAAGGAAAATATTTTCAATGATTTCTTTATCAAATACATAGTGTTAAGTGTTATTTTCAGATATTGTAATACTGGCATACATAATATGTGAAACAACTACAGATTGTTATTGATTTTACTTTTATTTTCCACAAAAACCTTTTTTATCACGAGATTTTCTTATTTAAATTTTTTCATGTGTATGTGCTATCTAAATTAAATATACAACAGCTATGAAAATTTAATTCTCTAAAAATTGAATTCGATTTAATTTTTAATCGAATGAATTATCTTTTAAACATTAGTAGAGAATTTATTTTGTTTTAAAATTCATTCCATCAAATTCACCTCAAAGGAATTCAATTAATTTATAATATTTGATTTTGTTAATCATTTAATTCAATCATTAGAAATTCATTTGATTTTTTACTCATTCGATTTAAAATTTGGGAATTCAATAAACCATTTTCTTTTTCATGTGATTTAGCAGTTTGTGAATGATATTTGATTTAAAAATAAATATAAATTAACAATTATATTATTTTTTAGGATTTCTTTAAAATACAAGAAGAAAATCAAAAAAAAAACAATTATTTAATTCACAGTCAAAAATCATTAAATTCTTAAAATAAATAGCTAAAAGTTCAAAAATCGCCGAAATTAAAAATTCATAAAATTTAAAAAATAAAAATACGATAAAATTGGAAAAAGAAATCGCTCGAAAAACAGCAATATCGAAAAAAACGCTCAAAATGGAAAAATCTTAAAACTAAAGAAAAAACGCCTCAATAAAAAAATGTAAAAACAAAAAAATCGCCAGTTCAAAAAAGTCTTTAAAATTTAAAAAAATCTCCAATTTCAAAAAATTAGAAAAAAATCTGTCAAATTAAAAAAAAAATGTATGTATTTTTGATTTGTTTTCAACACTCAATATAAGTACTTGTAGCAATAACCAAAAATACTTGTATTTTCTTGGGAAAAATTTAGTAATAGCAGCTCATTGATTTTTGCATTACAATGTACACCCCTGCACACTTCATTACTTCTAAAGTGAAAGTAATGAGTTACTAATAATATGTTATGCCAGCTCTTTGCTTACTGCATTACTTTCAAACTGAAAGTAATGCGAAAATAATGGCAGTTAAAATCTTTTTTTGGTTTTGTTATTTAAATTTTTTTTTTTTCAAATTGTTAACAAAAATCAATTTTTATTATATAACTTGTAATCAATTATTTTTGCCTTACCAAAAACTAGTAATTTTACTCCCTACTCGTAAATTTGGAGGCAACTAGCTATCTCCAATGACATCCCTGTGTTAAAATAATGAGCTTGTCAGGCAAAATTCAACCAGTTACTGCTCGTTCTAAAAACATTATTTGGTAAGGAATTTTTTCCTGGGTTTATTCTCTATAATTTACTTAAAAAGTTGTGATGTTTTTTACACTGGAAAAACTTAGAAATAATAATATTATCAAATTAAATATCATTTTAAAAAAAAAATGTTAATAGTCGCCAAATTTTAAAAGATTGCAAAAATATAAAAACACTAAATATTACCAAATACAGTACTCTCTCTGTGATGCTGGGGTATAGCTCAGCTGTCCAGGTTCGCTAAAGGTCTGCTTCCTTTGAGTTATTTATAAAATAGTACACGATAACCCTACCCTTTACAACGATGGTCGACAATACGACACGGATTCAGAGGAAACCACGTTTTGGTGCGAGTTTTAATCGTATATGATCGGCACTACCCGAAGGTAATATTTACCGAACTATAGAAAGAGTTTCGGCTCGGCTAGTTGGATAAACAGTGGTTCCCGTACTTAAATTATACGACGAACTACAAACGAGAATAAACAGCGGTTCTCGTGTTCAAATAAACGACTAGCTACTAACGAGAATAAACAACGGTTCTCGTGTTCAAATAAACGACTAGCTACTAACGAGAATAAACAACGGTTCTCGTGTTCAAATAGTACGACTGGCTAATAAGCAGAATAACGGTTCTAGAGAATAAACAGCGCTTCTCATGTAGAGAGGCAGGAATCGGTAGAGATATCAGGTAATACCTCGTTCCCGAGTCGAAGTATTCGGTTCTAGCTCGCCTTACAGCCTTTCATTTTCACCCTATATGTAAATAATTTTCCCAACTTAATGAGAATTATAAGTATAATATTTGGTATGAGCAAAAGTAGTAATACTGGGTATGAGGATAAGTAGATTCGTAACGGCACGTTACATCTCTCTCTCTGCAATGAATTGTTCTCAAAATAATCTCTATCTAGCCAAGTAACTCGAAAATTGAGACCTCTGGTGCAAAAATTTTTTCTTTACTGCTTTTAGTTTTCGTCATATGAACAATTAAAATTGTATCTATGCCATTGAATTCGTATATATTTTTTTTTTTAATTTTGCCGATTTTTTTATATTTTTTTTAATATTAGCATTTCTTTTTTTCAATTTTCTCTATTTTTCGGTATTGGGGACTTTTTTAAATTTTGGTGATTTTTTTAACTTGAGCGATTTTTTTTTTCAAATTGTAGCAATTTTTTATTATAATTATGGATTTATTAAATTTAAGTGATTTTTTCAATTTAACGTGTTTTACATTTAAAGTGATTTTTTCCATTTCAGCGTTTTTTTCAATTTTGAATTTGTTTTTAATTTTGGCGTTTTTTTTTCCAATTAATTAAATTTTTGGCAATTTAAGCAACTTTTTTATTTTTAGAGATTTTTACAATTTTGGTGATATTTCTATTAATTTTTTTTGAAATTTTGCTTTTTTTGTATATGTAATAAAAAACTAAAATTTTTTTGAATTAAAACCAATTAAGTAGTTTTTTGATATTTTAAATTTTAAAATTAAATTAAGAAAGTCTATATGATTTCCAAATTACTCAATGGAATTAAACAAAATAGATTGCACAATAAAATGATGCTAAACGATTAAATTCCAAATTGTTGACTTCAGTGACTGAAAAATCGAATGTTGAAAAACGAATGGTGTTTTAAAATTAAATCGATTAAAACCAACTAAGAAATCATTTCCATTCAAAAATTTTATTTTAAGTATTCAGTCATGCCAAAGTCAATCTTAATTGAAAATCGAATGAAGGATTGAATTCTTTAAAAGCTCTGACTAATATAACTACCAAATACCAGTATTATACATATTGGCATTTTGTAAAAGCATTCATACCTGTTTTGTTTTGTTGTTTAGAAACAACATTGGTGTGAGTGTAACAAATTATTGCTGATGTGTATTTGTGTATATGTGTGTGTAAGCATGAATATTCATTGTTACATTTACATGATAATAAAATACAAATATCTTACAAATACAAACATAGAAATACACTCATAACTAACTTGATTTTTGTATATTTATGTTGCCATATAATCTATACTTACATGATACAAATACAGAGGAATTAAGTATATGTTTATATGTTAGTTTACACACACATTTTGACATAAGAGTACAAACAAACTTGTGTAATGCATGTGGTTGGAGAATTTATGTCAGCTTTGTTTCTGTGTACAAGTTATTTCCTGTTTCTTTAAAAAGTGTTTGCTAACAGACTTTAATAACACTCCAGAGAAAATAATGAAATTTTGTATTAATTCCCAGCAACGTCTTTTGTAACCTTAAAATTTTCGTTGCTTATAATTCGGCGTCAGAGAAGTTTTTATAAGCAGTAAAATTTAAGCATGACTACTTATGTAATTACAAAAATAATGTGTTACTTATTTTTTATTTACTAAAAATATAATTTACAAACCTGTATCCACTGATTTATTGACTGCTTATTAGCACATAAATAAATATTTATTTTGTTACGTAATTTTTTGTAATGCAGCAGGTAAGTAGAGGTGCATGCATTTTGAGTGTTTCTTTTTTCTACAGCAAATGTGTGCAACTATTCAAAATTTACCTTTTCCAATAAAAAAAATAATGAGTTTTGATACTGAATTATAAGTATAAGACCCAATTTTTTGCTGCTTATTTTAAAGATATTAGTAATGGCCATCTATTACTGAGACTTTGCTGGGATACCGACTAACAAATTTTATAACTTAAAAAAAAAGTAGAAGTAAACACTTAAAATAACAGTATGCGCTAGGTGGTCTATAAACTATTTGGAAAAATAAAAATTATCTATGTTACAGTACAATCAGATTAACTTTTAAATTTATTAAAATACACAGTAAGTACGTCAAAATGAATGTAAAAAACCCTGGGATATATAAACTTAATTTCCGTCGTAAAATTCAGTGGCAAGCCACGTTTTGAAAAGTCAGGTAATTTAAACAAGATATGTAGATTTTAAGTTTGTATTGACTCAATCAATTTTTTGATTATTTTTTAAGCAAAAGACATTGAAAATTGTTTTCCAATGACTTAATTTATTGTTTTTTATCACTTATGTATTAACTATGTATTGCTACTATTTTTAAATTAATCTAGAAGGTAAGGAGTTATAATTATTTGTAGTTCAAAAAATAATGATAAAAATGAGTTAAAGTACACTATTACGTTTACGTAATATGTATTATTGTAACTGATTTTACTGACTCTAATGCCGTTTTATTTTCAATATATTTTCCGTTACCGACTGTTATTTATTTAAAAGGAAATACGTAAAATTTGTCTTTAAATGAAGAATCAATTGAAATTCATAGAAATATATTTTTAAACTATTCGAATCAGTCATTGAAAAAACAAATGATAAAAATTTACAGACATTCAGTAGCAGTTGATATTTTCTGTTAAATGTAATATTTTATGTTTTCTGTCTCTAAAAAGAGAAATTAATATAATTATTTTTTGTTTTTTTTTACCAAAATTGTTTGTATATATACAAAATTATTTCAATTAAAATTACAAGAAATTATTCAAATATACATACACACAAAGCCAATAAAAATATATATAAAATTTAAAAAACAAACCACAAATGTAGTTTTTTTTCTAACTTTTTGTCAGTTAAAAATTGGTGATTATTTTAAACGACATTTTATTGTTTTTACTACTTTTGTCAATTATTAAACAAAGATTGAAAATAAAACACAAAATGAGATTAATATAATGAAAAATCAGTTGTCCTCTTTTTGACTATATTTTCGATTAATTTGATATGTATTTTAAGTTGTTTTTAACGAAGTTATATTGTGAGTGTAGTATAGATAAGTGTAAATAACAATATCTCAATTATTTTTTTTTTTTTTGGAAATTTTATACCATATATAATTATATCTTATAACATATCAAAACATATATCTTATATTGAACCATATATTGAATCATATATAATTATGTATCAAATCATATTAAAAAAATATTTTTTATATTGGATATAATAATAATAATATAATAATATAAATATAATAATAATATAATATAATTATATATAGTCCCGAACAAGCAATATACATATATAAAATATGATCCTGCGTTAGTCATATGAAATTATATATAGTGTTATGTACATATTATTTTATTTGATATAATATATACCATAACTTATCACATAAATCATATTAATAATATTTTATAAAAATCACCATATATGTATCTAGTTATATATGGCAAAATATAAGGTAATTTTAAAATAATTAATGTAATATATAATTATACATGGTAATCCATACCGATATATGTTTTTGTATATTGAAATAATATCAGATAAGGCCACATATCATGATATCTTAACTTTTTTAGTTGGGTAGTTACACAGTTAAAAGTTTTGGTTTAATTTATACACTTAGCGGTGGTCATTGTAAACTTCTTTGGAATTAAATTTTAAATTAATACCTAAATAGTTTATATCTAAAACCATACGGTATTAATTTAAATACTTAAAGGAATTGTTTTATCACCATAAAAAATTTCGAATTTTTAATGTCTACTTGGAATAGAAATAACACCAAAAAAACAATTAAAGCTATTCCTGTTAGTTAACAAATAACATCGAAGCAGGCATGAGAATTTTTTTTATTTTTGTTTTATTACTTTCGGTTTAATTTTAATACCAAAAAGGAATAAAATTTCTCTCTCAAAACAATTTTATTCCTTCAAGTTTAAAAAGAACACCTAGAAAGAGTTAAAAGAATGAGTAAAGTTCTATCTCATGAACTAGCTTTTTATACCCTCCACCATATATGGTGAGGGTATATATCAGTTTGTCATTCCGTTTGTAATATGTCGAAATATAGGTTTAAGACCCCATAAAGTATATATATTCGTGATCCTTATGCAATTTTAAGACGATTTAGCGATGTCCGTCTGTCTGTCTGTCTGTCTTTCTGTCTGTTGAAATGGCGATCACGACGCGAAGACGCAAGCGGGAGTGCCTATTTTTACCCAGATTATTGAACATCCTCCCGAGCAGTTTTGTATTTAAAATGACCAAAATCGGTCAAGCGGTTCAAAAGTTATGAGTGAAAATGTGAAGGCACCTCTAAATTTTCCATACAAATTTGTACAATTTTTCTGTATCTATTTTTGTTTTCTGTTAAGTAAGTAAAAATGTTATTAAGTCTTCTAATTGTTCGATCACATTCATTGTCTTACATACTATGAGAATAATAACATTTTAGAGCTATATGTGTGTTACTCTAATAACTAAGTTAACGTTAAAAGCAACAATGTTAAAGTCGCTTACAGAGCAGACCTCTGTAAATAACATTACTAAAACTAAATAACAAAAGTTCTGTTACATAAATTGGCAAAACGTATTCATATTAGAGTTCATGCAAAATTTAGTATATACGTATGTATATCATCTTCAGCCCTTATGATTGCCGGAGGCTGGTCTCATATAGAATGAGGTAAGGTCCAGAGGAGCTGGATCGTCCATTAAGTATACCGACAGGAGAAAGATATGTAGATCCAGCCCAGATGGTGTTTTTCTCGCTTTCGTATATTTGGCTGACAAGCATTTTATCGTGTAGCGCAAGTTTCTCAACAAATCTGGCTTGCAACGACATGGAGTACCTACAGAAGGGTAGAACATCGGCATTTTCATAGACGTAACTATTTGAAAATAGTTTTATGAAGTTTTCATAATTTCTTCCAATGCATTTTCTTAGGATTTTCAGTTCAAATATCTCCAATTCTTTGGCTACTATAGGAGATATAGTAAGCCAGATTGGGTTTTTCTGTTAAGCTTTGTTGGTTTTTCGTTTCATTCCATAAAATGTATCTAAAGAAAGAGCAAAATACATAATTGCTTTAGTGCCCCTACTTTTGAATAGGTGGCGCTGAATTAACTAAAACAATACCCTGCCCCATGGCTAGGTCCAAAGAAATTTATATATAAAAAAGAGCAAAATACATTATTGCTTTAGTGCCGCTACTTTTGAACAGGTGGCGCAGAATCACATTAAAACTATATCCTGTCCCATGGCGATATAGCTTTGGATTAGGCTATCAATTAATTTATTTACCAAAAATATTAAATTAACTACATACTTTAAATTATAGTGCATTCAGATGTTGTTTGTAGACTTATTAAATAATTTTAAAGTCAATTTTTCCAATGTTTGACGTAATAAAAGCATTTGTTTCACATTTTTATTTCAAAAAAGAAATTTTCATAGAGGAAAATAGTATTTTCTTTTTTTATTCCATTTGTATTTTTGAGAATTGAGGGATTGCCATATGTATGTATATGTTAATTTTTTCTTTTATAAAAAAATACACATGAATAAGGTGCAATATTGTGCTCTTAAACATCTAAATGAATATTGATTTAAAAAATTAAGGTAAAATATGCACATAAAACATATATTTTTCATAGTTTTTGGCAAATATTAATGTATGTCACGAAGAAAATAGAAAATCAATAATAATCTACTGCATATTGTAGCACAATATGGCTAATGGAGACTAGCTCTGCAGCAAAATATGCGTAATGGAGATTGCACCTTCTGATGGGCCATCTATTGACAAATAGTTACAACTCATGTTCTTTCTTCAATAAATTAATTTCTTTGCTGTATTCTCTCTATTAGACAAACACACTTAAATTTTTCAAAGAAAGAACATTCGTTGCAACTATTTATCAATACGTGGCGCATCAGAAAGTGCATTCACTCCATTAGGCATATTCAGCTGCAGAGCTAGTTCCCATTAGCCGGAACAAAATTGAGTATTTGACAAAAAAATATGTTTTAAAATGTGTTTTTTGTGCAGTCCATGTTTAAAAAAACTAGTGAAAATGTAAAGGTGCCTCTAAATTGCCCATACAAATTTAGTACAATTCCATAGTAGCGACTGATACATAACATATTTTCTCATATTTTTTCACCAGTCGCTTAGCAGTAAATATTTTGTATTCACCTCAAACATTTTTTAACCACTAAAATTTTTTTTCACCACAAAAAATTTTTTCACCTTAAAAATTTTTTTTCACCTCTAAATTTTTTTTCCAACAAAAAAGTTCTTTTCACATCTAAAAAAGTTTTTCACATCAAAAAATGTTTTCTCCTGCATAATTTTACTTCAAAAGTTTTTTTATATTATTTGTATCAAAAACAGAAGAGAACATCTTTTTAGATTCGGCACAGCCGAATTTAGCCCTTTTTTACTTGTTTTAATTTAAAAGTCTTTCTTTTTCTCTATTTCTTACAATTAATACCGATGAAGGTGTTAAAGTTAACTATTTTAAAATAACGCGGTTTAAAAGTTGAAAAGTCATTGAAAAGAAAAGTGTAAAAATGTTCGTGAAAGTAAAAATTGGTGGAAATTTGCAATTGTAAAAATTGTTGAACCACAAAGTGAGGATTTCACTTCAAATAGAATCGTAATTTCAATTAAGTATTGAATACTTTTATAATACAGTTAAATACTTTTATAATACAGTTTTTTTCAATTTAGTTCTAAACAAGCTGAACATCGACGTAGAAATGATTGAACATCGACGTATAATTTAATTGATTTCGATTGATTTATCAACACCAGATATTATAGAGTAAGGCTAATATTAAATACTTTATTATTAAATAAAAAATATATTTAAAAATTTCAAAACTCAAAATTACATTTGTTTCATTTAATTTGAGTAAAATTTTATAAATAAATGGTGTCAATTTTAGTCCTGCCTAGATTAAAATCAACACCCGTTTAATATAAAATTCATTCCGTATGGTATGGAAAATAACATCGATCGGTTTTGAATATTTTGTAAATTCGAAGAAAACCGAAAACCGGTCTTTTTTGTTCGGTTAACCGGTTTTTTTTCAATTACATCACCAACTGGGTTACTTGGCCTCTTTTATTTTTTCCGAAGACATAATCGTTTGTTTGGTTATGAAGATTTAGATGTAAGTCTGATAGATTCCGATGAAGACTTAACTTTGGATATTGCAAATTCAAATAGTTTAATTTCTGATCTAAATAACACAACAAACAGTATTCAAAATCCTAAAAAAGAGACTGTACAGAATCATTTATCATTATATGATGATTTCATATATCTTGATGAATGCGACAAAAGAACTGAAAAGTTGGAAAATTTATATAATTGTTTCTTGACTATTTGTCCAACATCTACTATTAGTGAAATAGTATTTTCCACTTCTAGCTTTATTAAAAGCAAACAAAAAAATCGTCTTAAAACGAAACATTAAAATTGCATATTATTTCTAAAATATTATTTTAGAAGTGAAAAAAAGAATTTACTTTTTACATATTAAAAATGTAATAATAAAAAAACTTATTTAATGACAAACGTTTTAAACGTTCAAATTACTAACGTACCTAATTTTACCCAATTTACAAACTTAATGATCTCTATTCATTTGATATGAATATAATTTTATAATATTAATTTTTAAGATATTATATTTAAAAATATTAAAACCAATGGATGAAATGTTGAAATGAAATACAATAAAAATATTATTTTTTTTTTTCAATAAATGTATTTTTTTTATTATTTTTATTACTTTATATATTAAATTTCTAGCGCCCCGGTAGGCTAGTTGGTAGCGTGCTAGCTTATCAGTGCGGGGGTCGTGGGTTCAATTCCCACCAGAGGCTCTGGTCTGTTTTCGCTACAACGAGCCGAAGGCCTTTGTTGCTAGTGCTCGGTTAGGGTATTAACATATAATTTGTAATTATATGATTAATAAATAAAATAAATAAATATTAAATTTCTGTTTTTTTTTACATAATTAACAAATATTTAAGCTTTTTATCCAAATTAAAAAAAAAAAAACGAAAAAACCGTTTGACAGGTTTTTTCCGCAAAAACCGAAATCGAAACCGGTTTTTTTTAAATTCTATTTTTCGAGGAAAACCGAAACCGGTTTTTTCAAAAGGCCGATTTTTTGAATACTCTAGTCTTGAAAATAACATCTATTCAAGAATACAATATATTCCTAATGGTATTAATCCAATTCTTAGTCAGGTGTAGAGTCTAATACATATTGGTGTTTCTTTTATGCTCTAAAAATAAAACTCTCACTGTCTGTTGTTCAATCTCTTTATAAGTATACCATATTGGAATACATTTAATTCTTTTTCGGATTTGTTATATATATACACCGGCTCGGCATTAAAAATAAACTAAAACTTTTTACCGTGTATATTTTCGGTCGCTTAAAAGTGAATAATTTTTGTTTTGAAATCTTAAAATAATGATTCAAAAACGATATAATATTTCACTTTCATAAATTTTGCGGACGTAACAAATATCGTATTAGCTAAAAAACGCAGTTTTAAAAATTGTAATTAAATGCCCTTACTCGAGCGATACATACAATTATTGATACTCATTTCTTTACTAAGCAATAAAAAAAATGTTTATGTAACAAAGCGAAATCGGAGTTTTTAAAATAAAAAAATAAATTTATTTGTTGCTTATAAATTGATTATATTTTATGCATGAATACATAAAATATCGTCAAATGAACCATAAGAAGGACAAACAAAGATGTTGTTTTTTTTAACATTTGAATAGACATCTATCGCTGGCTTTACAAATACACAAAAACAAAACAAAACTCCCAAAAACAAGTACTGTTCAGTTAATGAAATGTTTAAACATAACAGATATACAGATAAGTGGTAAAAGTGTTTATTGTTTTAATATTAATTTTTGCTGGATATTATAAAATGTATCTAACATATTGAGGGTTAGGTGTACATTACTTTTGCCAACAATCAAAGACAAAAAAAAAATATGTAATAATGGTATATTTTTTTTGTTGCTAAAATTCAGGAAGAAAAATATACAAATTTGTATAACACAAATTTCCTAAGGTGCAATCAATTTTATGGCAATATATTTTCATAACTTAGGCAAACAACAAATATACACATTGAAGGTTATAAAATGACACTTTGTAATTAAATTTTTGTTTACTATACAAGTAAATATTCCAAGTGGTTTCTGCATGCTAGCTGAACTAGGGGATGTAAACAAAATTCCTAATAAATGGTATCAACTTATGACCACTCACATACATAAATGAAGATATTCAAATGGAAAAGAAAAAAATAAAATAAAAAAGATTTACCAAAATAAAAATAAAAATATTTTGGAAAAAACTAATAACTATAGAAAAATATAAATAAAAATAAAGTGGTTTATGGATTTATGGAAATCGGTGATAAAAATAACTATTAAAATTTTTTTAAAATGTTCCGACAACAAATTCATACAACCCAATACTTAAATAATGCCATAATACATTATTTTTTATATTTTCAATTAGAGATCACACTAAAAAAAAAAAAATTAACTAGAATTTAGAAAAATTAACTAATTTTGAGGAAAAATTGAAATGAAAACGGCGCCAAAGACACTTTTTACCAATATTTAATAAAATTTTCCTTGAAATTAAGAAATAAGTTTTACTTAAAATTTGGTCAAAACTTCTAAATTATAGAAAAATTTTACTACTGAGAAGTAAATTTTTATTAAAAAAGAATAAAATTTCCTCCTAATTAGTTCATACATCATATAAAATTGTACAGTTAGTTAGGAAATGTTTCCTTGGTTTTAAGAAAAATGTTATTATATTTAAGTTCATAAGATAATTTTTTTTTACTAAAAACTAGGACTTAACTCCCTAAAAATAAGATAATATTTTCTAACAACAAGTTTAATAGTACTTCTTTTAAGTGAAAATTATCCTCATCCTGTTTCTATGGTAAAGGTAATAATATATTTAACCATATAATTTAAAGTACTTTACACTCATTGAGTAAGTATTTTCCCACTTTCAGAGGACTTCCACTTTGTTAGGACACTGCTCTTAACAAGCTTTTTGCTATACAATTTTGTCTTAAAACTAAATTGAATTTTACTAATTTCATGTATATAAAATATAAATAAAATTTCATTAGCAAAAAGGTAAACAAATTAAAAAAGTACTGCAGGATATCCTGAAGCGTAATGAATTGTGACAATGTCAGATCCTTTTCGTAGTTAATCAATGGTTCTGCTTGAGAGAACTACGAAAAGGGACGCCCTACATGCATCTATGGCTAAGGAACACTGGGGGTCCTTTGTCTTCTTAAATTAACTAATTTAAGGAAATTGTTGCAAAAATACAAAATATCAAAATTACATTTCTTTTTATTATTGGAAAATGGAAAAGTCATAAGTTTATTTTATGGGGTTTTTAGCTTAAACTTTATTTGACATATAAAAATTTAAACTTTTTTATTATTAAGTGAAAAAAAAATTGTTTAATAAATATAAAGTTTAATAAGCGCTATGTCAATTATAGGAAAGCCATTATGCCGTATAAAATGTATAAAATGTGCCTGCGATATTTTGTATTGTATTCAACAAACAAATTTATTACATAAAAGCGCAAATTTGAAATTTTTAACACTTTCTAGCAAAATTTTAAATATATTTAAAGCTACTTTAAGTTCAATTTTTAAGACTGTTAAGATTAGAGATGGGCACGTGAGAGATTTTTGACTCACGCACGATCACGAACCAAAAATTACAACCATTTTTAAATGGTTACTTTAATTTATTTTATTTAATAATATTTTTTCTTGAAAATTAGGAAAACTAACTGGTTTGTTTTAATTGATCGTTTTTTTTTTTTGGAATAGAATATTAAAAATAATTTAAACGTTTTCCAACAAAAAAAAATCCTATACCAAATTTTATTATGTTTTATAAAAATTAGAAAACTTTTACTTGAAAAAAAAATATTTTATTAAAATTTTTAAAATTTATCTGAACTAAGTTGCATGAAAATTTTCCTTAGAAATAGTTCATCAGTTTCTAAAATCAAGTAATTTTGTATTATTATATAGGAACAAATTTATTACTTTTTGTTTTTAATTGTCTGAACTAATTTTTAGAAAACAATTCTTCAAAATTAGAAAGTGGTATACTTAAAAACTGAATTTGGAAATGGCTTTCTAAAATTTAGTTAATTTTACTACTCGCGAACAAAAAATGAACACACATTAAGTTCAAGTACTTTCTCGCTTTAAGTTAGATACATTTTTTTAACTAAATGGAAGTAAATTATTTCCTGTTTTTTTTTTAACTAAACTTAATATTATTACATTTGAGTATGCAATTTTCTTAAAACTAGGACGTTTTTTTTGTAATTAATAAATATTTATTTAATTGACTTGTTTTTTTTCCTAAAATCAAGAAATATTGCTTAGGAAAAATATGAACTATTTCTGAGTATATGAACTATTTCGTTTTTCCTCAAACTTAGGAATTTTTATTCTTTTTAAGAAAATTTTTCTAAGTTTTAATAAAATTTTACTTAAATTGAGGACAATTTATAAACTAACTTAAAGGAAATTTTTGATTACATTTTAGTTCATGTCTTTTTTTTGAGTGCACCCGAGTTGGTTGGCCTTTCAGTTGCTCTGGTCTGCTTTCTCAGCAAGGAGTCGTTAGACTTACAGAAAAGTACCCCAGCCTAAACACTTCGAATTAGATGAAACTCGATAAAGATATCGAACTGTATCGGCTTTTGCACCACATCGTATTTTTAAGGGGTTGAAAAGGGATTCAATTTTTTTTTTATATTTTAAAGGTATATACTAAAGGAACTATATGCAATTGTGGTAACACTGTAATGGAATTTCCGACGGCTTTTTATTGGTAAAATTACTACTATAAAATGGGTAAAGTTTTATGTTATATTACGAAAATTCGGTAAATAAAAACACACTTTCATATACAATAATACACACACGCAGCATTTTTAGACACTATTAGTATTACTTTGCTAAATAAAATATTTACGCACAAGGATTGTAAATATACTATCTTATAGTAGTAAAAAAATATGATATTTTGAAATTGAAAAAAAAAGATCGATAAAATTTTCAAACCTAAAAAATAGATTTATGTTGAAATTGATCAATTATTTGGAATTTCTAAACAATAAATTTATTGTTTTTAATCTTTCTGTGAGTTAACAAACAATAAAATTATGGTTTTTATTTTTATTGTGAATTATTAATAAATAAATTTATTGTTTTTTATTACAAAACAAATTTTTTTTCTTTTTAATTTTCAATATCATGGTAGAAAATGTGCGCATTTTTGTATGATTTTTCCGCGTTTTATTTTTTTTTACAGGAAAATCGTGTTTCTTTGCGCACAAATTTGTTATATAAATTAAGTTTTTTAAAAACGTTTTTCTAAAAAAAATTATTTTTTTAGTTACCTTTAGGTAACGTTCTTTATTTTATGAATTCACGAAACTGACTGCAAAGCTTTACAATAATGAAACTTAATTTATTAAACTAAACTGTTGAATTTGCATTCCCACCAAACCATAGGCTTATGGCTGCGCGTGTAGCGTTTTTGTTGAGTTTGCATTTCCCATCAATGAATTTACTTTGGCATCGTATTTGCTGATTCCGCATTTCCCATCAAACCATCGATTCATTATTGTGGCCTGTGTGGCTCTGGTTACTTTTATGGAATTTGCCAGCATTGCACTTTTAATGTTGGCACGTTTGTTGGTTGCTGAACTCTTACTTCTGTTGACCTGACGATTATTGTTGTTGTTGTTGTTACCGTGTTAACTTATATACTCTTTAATTTTAAAATGTCATTGAATTTTTACGCCCTTTTAATGTAATTTTACCCATTTTGTGTTCATAAACTTACGCATAATGTTTGTATTTATTTTTCATTTTCGCACACAGAGTAAATTTACCCAACGTATAGTAGGAGTACAGATTCCAACTATAAGTTGGGTAAATTTCAACTGAAATTAATTAGAGTGTACTTTACATGAAGAAGTATACGGCTGTCAAATCCATATAATCTATAAATTTTTTTTTATTTTATTTTATGTTGTTTTGTGTTGTTTTGTGTTGACTTGTTTTACTTTTTGATATTTGTTCACTTTGAGTCTAAAGGAGTTCTTTTCAAGCCCTTTCTGGGTACTTGTTAGAACAGCTTGGGCATTATGTACATCAGTTATTTATTTAGTTATTTTTTAATGTAGTTTCTATATAGAATTTTTAATGTTACTGAGATGCCGCCAAAAAAATACTAAAAAAACATCAAAATTTCTTCCCTTTTCTTATTTTGTTAGTTTTTCGATTATTTTTTTTACCCATGTAAGTGCCTTTAAGTAGAAAATTTTAGAGACCCATTGCCGTTTGTTTGTGGATATAGTGTAAATATACCAAAATTACTGTTCAGTGGTCATTTTTTCTATGTTATTGTATTCCTTTTTTTATATTTTTACTTTCGCTTGAATTCTACTCACTTATTTTTGTAAACTCAAACGTTTGTGCTACTAGAAAAATCTACAATATTTAAAATCCCATTTTATAATTAAAGAGAAAACCTAGTTCTTTTCTATTCCTTCAAATTATTATATTCTAGCAAATTATTTCAAAGAAACAATACTCACAATGTTATTTTGTTAAAAACAATCTCAAATACTTATTAAATTAATTGAAAATACAATCAAAAAGAGAACTACTGATTTATCATTATTTTTAGACCATTTTGTTGCTTATTTACAATCATTGTTTTACAATCGACAAAAGTTGTAAAACAATCGAAATTTCTTTAAAATAACCAGCAATTTTTAGCTGACAAAACGTTAAAAAAAAACGATTTTTGTGGTTTGTATCAAATTAAAAATTTTTTTTATTTGCATGTAATTAAAAAACACAACTCATACAGATGTTTACTTTTTATACCCTTCACCATAGGTGGAAGGGTATATATAAGTTTGTCATTCCGTTTGTAATTTCTACAATATTGATCTTAGACCCTATAAAGTATATATATTCTGGGTCCTTATGAAGAGCGAAGTTGATTTAACGATGTCCGTCTGTCCGTCTGTCCGTCTGTGTGTTGAAATGGGTTTTCCGAAGAACCCAGACATGATGAGGACTTGATTCTTTTTTAATTCTGTTACATGTGATCCATTTCTGTTTGCTATTAAAAATCAGACAGATCGGTTAATAAATGGCTGAGATATTAGCAAAAAACCAGGACTACCTCTAATTTTTCCAGTAAAATCCCTTTGTTTAATATGTATTGTAGAATTTTAAGTATAACAACACATCCATGTGTTAAAATTCTTTTCTTTCATCTCCACCTTTTATACACAAACAACACACATACAAAGATTTGTTATTTAAATAAAAACCAAACAAATCTCTAATTAACGAAGACTTTTATATATGTACCTCTATTGACGATGATTTTGTGTGAGCTTCAATAGCTCAGTTGTCTACACGCTGTGTCACAAATACTTTTTTTTCTCTAAGGCCGCGGAGTTCGAGGTTCAAATCTCGGTCAGGTCAATTCACTTTTTTTTTGTACATTTTTTTTTTTTTATTATTTTCTTAAGACTTTTTTTTTTGCTTATTTTTGTTTTTTTTTTAACATTTAATAATTAATTTATATAAAATTTTATATTAATAATTAAAATTCTTTTCTTTCATCTCCACCTTTTATACACAAACAACACACATATAAAGATTTGTCATTTAAATAAAAACTAAACAAATCTCTAATGAACGAAGACTTTTATATATGTACCTCTATTGACGATGATTTTATGTGAGCTTCAATAGCTCAGTTGTCTAGACGCTGTGTCACAAATACTTTTTTTTTCTCTAAGGCCGCGGAGTTCGAGGTTCAAATCTCGGTCAGGTCAATTCACTTTTTTGTACATTTTTTTTTATTATTTTCTTAAGCCTTTTTTTTTTGCTTATTTTTGTTTTTTTTTTAACATTTAATAATTAATTTATATAAAATTTTATATTAATAATTAAAATTCTTTTCTTTCATCTCCACCTTTTATACACAAACAACACACATATAAAGATTTGTCATTTAAATAAAAACTAAACAAATCTCTAATGAACGAAGACTTTTATATATGTACCTCTATTGACGATGATTTTGTGTGAGCTTCAATAGCTCAGTTGTCTACACGCTGTGTCACAAATACTTTTTTTTTCTCTAAGGCCGCGGAGTTCGAGGTTCAAATCTCGGTCAGGTCAATTCACTTTTTTTTTGTACATTTTTTTTATTATTTTCTTAAAACTTTCTTTTTTTGGCTAATTTTTGTTTTTTTTTAACATTTAATAATTAATTTATATAAAATTTTATATTAATAATTAAAATTCTTTTCTTTCATCTCCACCTTTTATACACAAACAACACACATATAAAGATTTGTCATTTAAATAAAAACTAAACAAATCTCTAATGAACGAAGACTTTTATATATGTACCTCTATTGACGATGATTTTGTGTGAGCTGCAATAGCTCAGTTGTCCACACGCTGTATCACAAATACTTTTTTTTTTCTCTAAGGCCGCGGGGTTCGAGGTTCAAATCTCGGTCAGGTCAATTCACTTTTTTTTTGTACATTTTTTTTTTATTATTTTCTTAAGACTTTTTTTTTTGCTTATTTTTGGTTTTTTAACATTTAATAATTAATTTATATAAAATTTTATATTAATAATTAAATAATCCATAAATAGGCTAAAAACATCAACATTTTTATAAAAACCCTCTGATACAAACAAAATACAAACAGTTTTATTTCTATTTTTTGCTCCGATTTAAAAGAATTTATAAAAAGATTTTTAAACCATTTTATTTCTCACATATTAAGAAAATTTTATACATAATTTACCTTTGAGTGCAACTATTTTAGGTCATAACTTATAATAATTTATAAAAAAAAAACTATTTTCCTTCAAATTTTTAAAATTAAGCTAAAGAAATTACAAATATTTCTAATAAAAAAGCGAAATAAAATCCCAAATGCAAATTTGCCAGCTAAATCAAACTATTTTGTAGAAATAAAACACATGCAGTTCTAGTGATTTCTTTCAACGATTTGTTGAAATTCTTTTCTTTCACCTCTTCACCTTTTATACACAAACAACAAACACTATTCTAGAGCTGTATTATGACCTATGGATACGTCTTATATAGCAAAAGATCGAAAATCTTTAGTATAACATATTTGCTGAAAAACTCTGAAATATCGGTTCAGATACAAAAAAGTTATGCCCAAAACATAAATTTTTTTAAAATACCTATTTTCTGGAACCATAAATCTTCCCGAGTCCAAGTGTTATCTCCAAACTAAATGGTTAATTTCCTCTTAAAGGCGTCCGTATATAAATCTGTCCATTTCATATATGTCCATATATAAACTTCAGTTTTTTCCCAACCATGGTGAAGGGTATATAAGATTCGGCATAGCCGAATTTAGCCGCTCTTACTTGTTTTATTTTCTATATGTGTATGAATATTTGAATAACTCCTTGTAATTTATATTGAAATCATTTTGTATTTAAACAAACTATTTGATAAAAAAAAAACAATAAGGAATTATTTGTGTTTCTAGTTTTAGAAACAGAAAACATATAAATTTACATTTTACTGAAAGTCTGTATTTTTTATAGTTTGTTTTTCGAATGACTGATTCAAATACACAGAAAAAAAAAATAAAATCGAGTTTCAATTAAAATATTTGTAAATACGATTAAAATTTTAATAGAGTTTGGATCAGCAAAATAATTTGATATTGACATATCAAATTATTTTGCTGATATATATTTTTTGTTAAAATTAATAGAAATTTTTCATTTTTTTTAATCATATCAATTAAATTTTTAATCAAAAATCTTCAAAATTTTTAATAAAAGTTTTCATTATATCAATTAAAACTTTAACTAAAGTTTTAATTATATAAATTAAAATTTAAAAAAAGGTTTTAAATTGAAATTCTAGCATTAAATCAATTAAAATTTTAATCAAATTTTCCATATTTTTTTATCAAATATACAGATGTTTATGTGTTATTTATCAACGCATGAAAATTTCTAAATATTTTGTACCAAAAAGTTTGTTCTCGTGTTCCCATTTTCAAAGTTGAAATACCCAAAAATCCTTAACAAATTGTTAAATAATCAAATCTTCGTGTTTTCTAAAATAATTTTTCGCAGATTTTGCTTGCTATAAAAAAAATATTCTAGAAAAAAGAATACCCTTATAAAAGAATTCAAATTTTAACAAATTTATATTTAATTTTTTTTTTTTAATTTAAAAATAGACCTTTAAGAACATGATTTCTTGATTTAACTTTTAAATCTGATTCAACTTTCAACGAATCGATTTGCAAAATTCCGTTAATTGTTTGAATAATTTTCTACTTTATTCAAATAATAACAAATTTAGAGAATCAATTTGATTTTTGTTTATTCTTTTCATAGAATTAATCAAATTAATTAAATTTTAACAAACCAAATAACCAAAAATCGAACAGAATCACAAAACAAATAATTCAATCGAGTCAAAATTGAATCAATAATATAAAGTGATTATAATTAATTCATAGATTCGTAATATTAATAATATGAAATAAAAGAAAATATCAAGCTCTGCATTTAAACCAATACGTCATTAATTTAGCAGAAATAGCTTTTGATGATCGATCTGAAAAATCTTTTCAAATTTAATTTTTTTTATTAATAAATTTTCAAATCTGAAGCAAAATCAATTACATTTGTGAATTCCAGGTAATAAGTATTCAAGCTTAAGGTCTATTTTATACAAAATTATTTATTTGTTATCCAATATTTCGCTATCTGAATGGATAGCGAAATATTGGATAACAAATAAATAATTTTGTATAAAATAGACCTTAAGCTTGAATACTTAATTTATTGGATAACAAATAAATAATTTTGTATAAAATAGACCTTAATCTTGAATACTTATTACCTGGAATTTGTATTAAAAAGGTCGATGAAATTGAACTGAATAACGTTTGTGAATTATTCATTTGTGCAATTTGTTTATATTAGTAGTCCTATCACACCTTCTCTTACATTTGTGGGATAAACCGTTGACTTGGAAAATTAGATATTTTGATTAAAACCAGAATAACAATTTCTTTCTGATGACTCAACTATATATGAATTACCTAATAACATCCACTACATGTAACTAAATTAAATTTCAAGTTTTTCAAGAAACGTTTAATCCCACAAATGTAAGCGAAGATATGATCCTTTAAAGGCCGCTTTTTGATCAAAGTTGGTCACGTTAAGTATACATAAACTACAGCACACCAACAATGTTTGTATTTAGATTATTTTCCCCCATATAAAAAATTTTATTTGAAAAAAAAATGTGGTGACAACAATGAAATAACAAATACCTTGACTATACCTACCATCAGGGATTCCTTTCTGTTAGTTTTTATAACAATGTAGGCAATGAAAAAAATATATAAAATAAAATGTTGGAAAAAAGTGGCAACAAAAAATTACCATGTGAGTCGAATGGTTGTATTCGTTTGCTCTACAATATCAACAGAAAATACAACATTAAAACTTCTATAGCATGAGGTGTTTCTATAACAGGCATTAAACCAAGTTATGGTGGTGCTCTAAGAAAAAAAAAATGCCAACATACACATACAGGGAAAACAAAGTTATTGCTACTGCTGCTGCTGCAACCTGTTCAAACATGAACAGACGTCAAAGAAGAAAACAAAAAATTAAATTACGGCACTGAGATTTTGAGCCCATGCTAACGTTAATGTCCAACGGGTATGTTTACATAATTTTTCTGTTTTCCCACAGTGCAACAAACACACACACATATACACAATTACAGAAAATAATGTAAACATTGTCTACTATTGCGTATAAAAATTATATAATATGCTAAAGAAGTATAGTGGATTTTAAAACTACAATACTTTAATAGAACATTTTTACTTGGGAAATTGTCAAATATATTTACGGTTTTATTTTAAAGAATACTTGTAATATTCAAACCTAAGTGAAGTTGGAAAGT
This sequence comes from Eustalomyia histrio, assembly GCA_949748255.1. NCBI lineage: Eukaryota > Metazoa > Arthropoda > Insecta > Diptera > Anthomyiidae > Eustalomyia > Eustalomyia histrio. The sequence continues at coordinate 204,228,762 of OX456523.1, read as the reverse complement.
ATTTTGATAGAGTATTTGAAAATTCCAGTTACTTTATGAACAGCATGAATTTTAAAATATATGTGTGGTATGTATGAATGTAGATGTTATAAAAAAAAAAGAAAATTCATGCCAGTGGGAAATGTGGGTCGTAATTTCGCTTGGATGATTTTGTTATTGTAGGTTGTGTTGAAAATATCTATATATAAAGGGTGTTTAAATTTTAAGGGCCGATGTTGATTTTGAATAAAATACAAATTATTTAGGAAATTATTGTCATTTATTTTTATTATGATAATATGGAATGGTTAAATTATGTATGGAACAAAATATCAGCCAAATGGCCGCGACCTCGGCGGCACACCTCCATCCGATGGTCCAAATTTTCGATGACGCTGAGGCATAATTGAGTTTCTATGCCGTTAATGTGCCGAATTATCTTATCCTTTAACTCTTGAATTATTGCTGGCTTATCGACGTACACCTTTTTTAAAAAAAAACCCAAAGAAAGAAGTCTAAAGGTGTCAAATCACATGATCTCGGCGACCAATTGACATCGCTACCACGTAAGATAACACGGTGATTCAATTGTTCGCGCAAAATAGCTACAATATGTTCGTTATCATCTAGCGGTAGCGAACACCATTCACGGTAAATACTTGGCCGAACTCATGACACTCTATTGCGAACAACAGCAATGTTTTCCGCAGAACGAACTGGGCGGGCATGCACAGGTGTTTTCACAGACCCGGTTTGCTGAAATTTGCTTACAATTCTCCCGATTGTGAACACATTTGGTCGATTATGCTGACCAAAAAAAATCACGAATTGCACGAAATGCATTTTGAATAACTTTAACACGTTGCTCGATTGTGTATCTTTCCATGGTTCAAATTGAGTTAGTCTGAAATTGAGAAATGTCACATGAAATGCAGAAAAAAACTTGATGTTTAGGAGTGGTTCACATTCAACATCGGCCCTTAAAATTTAACCACCCTTTATATAAATATAAGTACAAGTACAATTTTTGCGAAAGATTTAAAATATGGAAAATTGTTTTGTAAAATTTTTTATATGAAAAAAATACATCAATCTAATTTGATTTAAACGACATTTTTGAAATTCTATCAAAATAACAATATTTAAGAACAAATTCAAACTTTTTTTAAATGATTATATGGTTTTCTAATTTATAATGCAGATAAATTTATTAGACAGAATATTTTAGGATTTTTAACAATACGGTACCGTTTCGGAATTTAAATATTCATTTTGATGCTTCTTATTAAATCTTCATAATTACATAGTTTCTAAATTGCAAATACTTTCATCAAATTTTAAGTGTTTATTAAAAGTGTTTATTTAAAAGAAGAATTCGAAAATATTTTTATAGAATATATATCCAAAGGAGACTGCCGGAGTTTCATCCCATACAAGGACTCGTCAGTGGTTAGAACTTTTTATTGTTAAAATTTCTTTATATGAAAAATATTTGAACGTTTTAAAAATGCAGATAATTTTTTCTATTAATGCCGATATAAATTATTCCATAATTTAAAGCAATATATACCTATCGGTGCATAAATACTTACTGGTATCTAGGCATCGGAAAGGTATCTATTTCCTAAAATTATATGCATTAAGCTTGAGGTGGAAGAGAAATATTAAATAACGAAATTTTTACAAAAATTAAATATAAATATTTTTTTTCGCCTTGTAAACACAAAAAAAAATATCATTCGCCCTAGAATTTCAAATCAGTAATTATTATACACATTAAAACAAAATTTATTTTTAAAATCTCTACAAAACATTGATCACCTGCACAGTGGGGTAAAATAAAAATTTATTAAAAATAATTCAGACATTTCGTATTGGCTGGTCAGACTGTCGAAAAGTTTTGCAGAGCGCCAGGTAAAAGAATTTCGAGCATAATTTTTTTTAATATTCTTTATTTGTGAGGTTCAAAAGAAAAATTTTTTCTAATTTTTGGCTTGCCCAAATTTATTTTGTCCAGAAATCTGAAATAAAAAATATGTGCTCCGAGAATTATGAGCTAATTCACTGATAAATTACTTTTAGGAGTGTTCTTCAGGTATGTAGGGGTTCAAAAATTTGGAAAATATACACTTAACAGCCATTCCTTACCCGAAATGACTAGAAAGCTGATACCTTAATTCATTGATAAGAATCTTTTTCGATGGAGAAAAGTGACGCCTTAAAAGATACAACCAAAGCGCTTTAGCTAGAAATCTGAAATTTAAAAAAAAAACGATTGAAATTGAAACACTAAAGTTGTGCAGCAAAATTAAATAGCACAGGGAACAAGTGGTAACTCTAGACAAGGAGACCAAATATTAACAGAACGGGAAACGAGAGCAATTGAATTATTAGACAAGCGAAATGGAATGGGGAACGAGTAGAATTGAAATACCAGGACAACGAAATGAAACGGGTAACAAGTGCAGTTGAAACGCTAGACAAACACTTGGCAAAATGGAATGTAGAAGAAGTGGTATTAAAACGTTAGTCATGGAATGGAACGGGGAGCAAGTGAAATAGATATATGTCTATTTGTACACATCGTTTTTTTTCCCTAGAATATATTAGCAAATTTTCTGAAACTTAACAGTCATGGGTGCCTTATCAATGGATAAGGGATATGATAAAGTACATTTTCTTACGGCTTTCACTTTTTTTTTGTGGTAAGGAACGCGAGCATGTGCTAATAGAAAATTTGAAGCAGTGTACACAGCACAAACATATTTTTAAAAAATCAAAAATTTCAAATGTTTAAATTTATTTATTGTGTAAAAAAAAGAAATGTCACTTTCAATTCAAAAATTTCCAACTTTAATATGATATAAACTACTTGAAGTTACTTGCAGTAATGCCAACTTGCTACTTTTGGTGCTATTTATAATTTAAATTAGGCGTTTCAATGTTTTTCTTATGCTTTATTGCTCTCCTTACTCTCTCGAAGTTGTTATCATTGGTTGATTGTCATTTTAAATGATGGTTCTGTTTCTGTCTAACATTTACTGTTTCTTTCTACAAAAAAATTAGCAAAAACACTATAAATTAGCATAGGTATGTCTCAATCCGCCATGATAACCGCTGAAGCTAACAACATGAAATTTTTTCATGTGGGTTTCTCCTTCAGGGGGGACATCTACTGAAAATCTTTCCTGTGGTATGCTGCCACCGGCTACACTCAAAAAAGAAAAAAAAATCCTATGTTTGGATAAAAAAGAAATAGTTTATATACTCAGAAAGAGTTCATACCTTTCTTAAGTAATATTTCTTGATTTTAGGAAAAAAACAAGTATACTAAAAAAATTTATCAATTTTTAACAAAAAAATCTCAGTTTTAAAAAATTTGCATACTAAAATGTAATAAAATTTGGTTTAGTAAAGAAAAAAATGTAGAACATAATTTACTCCTAATTAGTTAAAAAAATGTGTCTAACTTAAAATAATCTAATTCAAATAGTCTTAAATACTGAGCATAAAATAGCTTAAAATATAATACAAAATTTTGTTAGCAAAAGGTAAAAAATTTCGAATTTGCGCTCTTATGTAATTATTTTGTTTGCAGACTACAATACAAAATATCGCAAGCACATTTTATACATTACGGCATAATGGCTTTTCTATAATTGAGGTTGCGCCAATTAAACACCATATATATGCCAATTAAATAAATAAATTAAAGTTTAAGCGATAAAATTAACTTATAACATTTTTCCATTTTCCAACAATAACAAGAAATGTAACTCTGATATTTTGTATTTTTGCTAAAATTCTTTTTTAATTTGTTAATTTAAGAAGACAAAGGACCCCCCGCGTTCCTTAGCTATAGATAACATGTGTCACTTCGAGCGCCCCTTATTTGTATTTCTCTCAAGCAGAACCAATTATTAACTAAGAAAGGATCTGACTTTGTCAAAATTTATTACGTTTCAAGATATCCTACAGTACATTTTTTTATTTGTTTGCCTTTTTCCTAATGAAATTTAATTTATACTTTAAATACATGCGTTTAGTATTATTTAATTTAATTTAAAGACAAAAATGTATAGCAAAACGCTTGTAAAAAAAAGCACTATTCTCATAAAATGGAAGTCCTCTGAAAGTGTGAAATTACTTACGCAGTGCTAGCTTATCAGTGCGGGGGTCGTGGGTTCAATTCCCACCAGAGGCTCTGGTCTGTTTTCGCTACAACGAGCCGAAGACCTTTGTTGCTAGTGCTCGGTTAGGGTATTAACATATAATTTGTAATTATATGATTAATAAATAAAATAAATAAATAATAAAAGCAGTACATATTAAATAAATGATTTGAAAAAAAAAAATATTACTTTTATCATAGAAACAGTTTCCTATTTAATAGAAAATTTTCATCAAGTTTCAGGATAATTTATACTTATAAGAAGTGCTATTTAACTTAATGTTACAAAATATTTTCTTATTTTTAGAAAAAAAATCTAATGATTTTAAATAAAATAAATTTTTTTTTTTAAACAATGGAAACAATTTCTTGCTAGCAGTAAAATTTAAGATGATATATGAACTAATTAGGAGGAAATGTAACTGTTTTCTGATAAAAATTTAGCTGTCGATAGTAAAACTTTTCTATAATTTAGAAATTTTGACCAAATTTAAAGTAAATTTGTTTGTTAATTTTTGGAAAAGTTTTATTTTTCATTTGAATTTTTTCTTCAAATAAGTTAATTCTTATTTGAGTGTTCTTTGGGCCCTTCGTTGAACTTAATAAAAGAAAAATATTCTGCAGGCAGATATCTCTCGTAACTGAATATAATCAGCGCAGGAAAGTAGGAGCTTTCACTGATTTTTATGATGACCATAATTTGATACATATTTAAAAAAAAAAAGGATTTTAATGCATTAATGCCATTATTTAAATGCCAAATTTTATTAAATTTTTATTAAATATTGACCAAAATTTGGAAAATAAATGAATCGCGTTTATGATGTCCCTTAAACTGAAAAAATATTTTGTATCTTAAATTAATCTGAAAAAAAATAAAATTTTGTTAAGATTTTTAGTTTAAACCAAGGGTGTCCAAGCCCTATGCACTTGATGCTCATTTAGCTATAGGCTGTGTGTTTTAATACACATAGAGCACTCAGCAATAGCAATACGAAATACACAAACAACTTTGCCTTATTACACTCAGAAAAAAAAATTAGTAGAAAAATTTGTAAACGGTTTTCAATCCCAATTTACTATTTTTGTACTGATTTTTAGTAAAAAAATTATTATTTAGCAAATCTTTTTGCTATTTACATTTTACAAATTACAGAGTTTTTACAAAATATCTACAAATTTTCCTTGCTAATTTCAGAAATCATTTTACAAATTTTTGAAAACCGATTTGCTAAAATTAGCAAAAAAAAAGTACTAATTTTAAAAAAGTCGATATTGATGGAAATGTTATTTCTAATAATTTAAACTTATACATACAAACTTAAATTGCCCTAAAATGTTACATAGGATTAAAAAAGGGATCGGAAGTGAAGATACCGACTCATGTCTAAAAATAGGACATCCACTTAAAATAGCACTAAAAAAATTTTTTTATTTCTAAAAATCAGCCCTAACAACAATTTAAATTTCACCTTAAAAGTAAAAAAAATTACTAAAATATTTTTCAAAACAGAAATTACCAAATTAAAACAAAATGATAAATTCGTTTATGTTTTAAGAATTTTTAAGATTTTTAAGCCTTTGATTTTTTTTTTTTTCATTTTGTATAAAACATCTTTTAAAAAATATAATTAAAATTTTTGATGCTCGATAAAAAAAATAAATCTAAAACTTTGTACTAATATTAATAGTATTTAGTAATTTTTTTTTTGCTGATTTTAGCAAACGGATTTACAAAAAGTCTACTAAAATTTAGTAGGGGCTACTAATTTTTCTACTAATTTCATTGTACTACACGTCAGCAGACATGTGTTGCTAAGATTAGCAAAAAATACCGCTGGGCTCAAATTAGCAGAATTTCCCGTAATAACAGCAAAATTTTCAGTTGCCATTAAACCCTTTTTTGGTGAGTGTAGTTTTTTTGTCGTTCTTCAATGTATACACGCAAGTGCAAACCAACAACACTTTCGTATGCATTGCTGGTAAACATTGACGACAGCGATTATAAATGTACATTTTGTTTTTATTTAACGTATGATATGAAATATTTTTTTTTCTTTTTTCTTTGTATGTACTGGTTTTAACAATTAAAAATATTGAATAAAAATTAGTTATTCTTCAAATGTATTGGTGTTTGCTCTTCCATAAGGAACTTGTGGGCACCCCTGGTTTAAACATTTGAGTTGTAATTTTTTCGACTTGTGTCTACCAGTCAGCATCATATTTGCATATTCGTAGTACGGAGCGTATGATTTATTTTTTTTTTCTTTAAGTAACAAGTACACCTCTAGATGTATGATTAATAGAATTTATATTAAATAAGTAAAACGTACACCTAAACGTATAAGTAATTTTATATGTATAAACTTTTTTTCACAATTCATTGGATATTGATTCTAATAAAAAAAGAAAAACTATATAAAAATTAAAATAGTTTCATTATTTTTTATTTCATTTTAGAACTAACAAACCTTAATGGAACCCAAATAATCAAATCAACACAAACTTTCATCTCAACATGAAGTTAAATAAAAACAGAGTAAAAACTATAACTAAATAAATTGTTCTTAAAAAAAATTTTTTGGCAATAATATCAAAAAGAAAGTAACACAACAAATTTAACAAGAAACAAACTACAAAAGAAATTAAAATGCAATTAAATTGTTGGAAAGTACAACAAGAAGAACAATTTAATTATAAATGCCAACTACGGCAAAATAATAATAAATTGAACAAGAAATTTATACTAAATGAAAAACTCGAAAAATTTAAGTTAATATAATTGTGCAAGGAAAGACAACGACAACTTGAATGTAAAAAGATAATTTCTTTTAGCTTTTTTTTATTTTTTTTTATAAAATCATATAGAAATAAATGGAACAGCAAAATTTAATGTAGCTGCATCTAAATGAAGTTAACAATCTGTCAATTTGGTAAATTGTTTCTGCTGTTGACAGCCATTTTCTTAGTAACTAAATCCCTTAAAACTTTTGCTTTGGCTGTATCTACTAACGCTGTTGTTGACGATACCATTTTAAATAATGCTACTGTGCATGTCGATGAACAGGACGTTGAACGGAAATTTGAAATAGTAACAAAACAAATAAAACAAACTACAACTAAGCCAACTAAGGTGACAATACTACAGCATCATCCAACCGAACAACTGATAAATAATACATACAGCACTATATTGAATAAAACAGAGAGTAAAGAAAGTGTTGCAGGAATTGCAAATGAAAATCAAACAATAACATCCGGTTTGAACCATAAACAGTCATCTATGAGAACATTTTTAAATGTTAAAGATAATAATAATAATAATGTCAATGACAATGATGTTGATGGCACTAAGTCAAATGTATCATTAATAGCAATTGAAAATATATCAACAACACCAACAACATATGTGCCATATTTAAAACGACAACATTTAACAACTACAACAAACAATGTATTTTTATTACAAAATAATCAGCAACAACAACAAAAATCTAAACAAGAAAAACGTATAGCAACAGTTCAGCAATTGAGAAAACAAAATTATAAATCTTTATTAGGATCATCAGCTAAACCAACATCATCATCATCAACAACATCATCGTTGTCTTCTTTAATATCTCTAAAATCTCATAATAATCAACACAAGCAGTCATTCAATCCAAATAATCATCAACAACAGTCAACACCCTCTAAAACATCATCAACATCATCAGCACCATCTGTGCAACGTGTGGGTATTTTAATGCCGTCTCAACTACTCAATAGAATGCATGTGCAACAGGGCTTTCATAATTTTGTGGAATTTTTCCAAGTGAACTTGAGCAATGTCAGTGTTGAGTTTATACCAGATGATGGTAAGTTTATTAGACATTATGGAACAGAATAACTTCAAATAAATATATTAAAATTGTTGACAAAAACAGAATTTACATAAACACTGCAGTATTCATGCGAATAAATTTGACAATATTGAACCATCCTTAACTAAGTGGGAAAATTGGTGTGTTTAGATATAAAAAAAAGTGTGATTTCTTTTAGTGTTGCCACCTTTTCTAAACTACAAAAGACATTCAAATGTATGTTAAATGTACCAAAAGTAGCAAAGCTTTATAGTTGATCTTTTAAACTTATCATAGAAAATTTTTTCAAATGAAAAATTTTTATTAAGTTTACTTAGTAATCATATTAGCTAATTGCTGATTTGAACATACATACAGCCATACATTTGGAGAATGTAAAATACACAAACATAGTAAGTTAATTTCATCTTCACTCAATAATTTAAAAATCAACCGTATTTAGTTGCTAGTTAAATATGGATATTTGCACTAAGTACTTTCAAGGGCACGAACAATGTTGATGAAGGTCGTAGCGGACCAGAAGAGCATCACATATTTTTGAGATTCTAAATGTGCCAACCATAGTTGTGTAACGTGACGTTGCAAATAACCTACTTATTCATATACCTAATACAGTTACTGACGCCCATAACCTACACTCTTTTCTAGTAATTCTCATTCAGTTGGCAAAATGTATTACATATAGTATCAAAGTTAAGGGCCCAAAAGGGCGAACTAGGATCCAGTTGGTGTTTGAGTATACTTTATCTAGCAGACGAAGTTTAACTTGTAAGTCCACCAGATATTTGTTTCCCGACCTAACCCGACTCACCTGCCGATTATTCTCGTGAGTCACTTAGAGTTATTAACTATTCATCGTTAGAACCTTTTCCGGACCTAATTCAACTCACCTGCCGATTATTCTCGTGAGTCACGTAAACATAGTAACCGTAGTTAAAACCCATTTAACCCGACTCACCTGCCGATTATTTTCGTGAGTCACGTAAACATAGTAACCATAGTTAGAACCGATTTAATCCGACTCACCTGCCGATTGTTCTCGTGAGTTACTTAGAGTTATTTACTAACCATAGAACCTTCCCCCGATCTAGCCCGACTCACCTGCCGATTATTCTCGTGAGTCACGTAAACATAGTAACCGTAGTTAGAACCGATTAAATCCGATTCACCTGCCGATTGTTCTCGTGAGTTACTTAGAGTTATTTACTAACCATAGAACCTTCCCCTGATCTAGCCCGACTCACCTATCGATTATTCTCGTGAGTCACGTAAACATAGTAAAACGTAGTTAGAACCGATTTAATCCGACTCTCCTGCCTATTATTCTCGTGAGTTACTCAGAGTTATTAAGTAATAATAGTTAGAACCTTTTCCCGATTTCTTGTGAGTTAATTATAAATATTTCCTAACCATAGTAAAAACCCTTTGTCTAATACTACGACTCACCTGCGGATTATTCTCGTGAGTTAGTTAGGGCTATTTACTTAAATACTTAAAACTTTTATTTAAATTCTAATGAATTTTTTAATAAAAAAATCTTAGATATTTTTAAAGTTTTTAGGAATTTTTCTTCAGAATCTAATAATATTTCTACTATAAAAAGTCCTTAGAATCTAAGTATTTTCTTCATAATCTATGAATTTTTCTTTCAAAGAAAGGCAATGAATTGATTAGTGTAAATAATATTATATGTATAAGGAATTTTTAAAAAACCCCTTTAAAAAAATCATCTTAATGGGTTAATTGATGAAATGTTTTAATGATATGTAAAGGGTAAATTTTACCCATCTGATATTTGTCCAGTTTAAGTAAACAATATAAGATTGATTTTTTAAGACATTTTGTAGTAAAAACAAACTGACTGAACTGATAAAATTTTGGTTTTTATTAAAACAAGACAATATTATGACTGTAAATGTTAAAGTCATGTTTTATTTGATGTCTAATTATTTATTGATTGTTGCCAGCTTTTTATCGTTGCTTAATTATCATATTTATTTCATTTTCAGAATTTTTGTTACCACAGTATGGTTACAGGCAATCATGATATGAAATAGAAGGTGACAATCATAAAATAGTAAAATATTGAATAAATAATGATGGTATCGACCATGTTGATGGTTTGAAAAACAATAACTTGTTTGTGAAAACCATACCCGATTGCAGCAAGCACAATATAGTAGCAGTGATCATATTGCAACCATGTTTTTTCTCTGCGTGCACCCCTGAGTTTTCCCTGGCTGGAAAACAAAACTACATTACAGTCGTACTATAATATAGTTATCATATTATGGTAATAAGAATACCATAATTTTACTATAAATGTTCCAGCCACAGCAAAATTATGATTCGAAACTATAAGAAAGTTCTTTAAATTTAAGAATATTTCTTAAATATTTTCAAAAGAAAATGTCTTTGATTCTATGGACTTTTTTTAAAGAAAAATATGTGCTTCAAAAAAAAATGTTTAAATGGAAAGAAATTTTTTATAAAAAATATAGTCTCAATTGACTTTTTTTAATAGAGCAAATATTAAAAAAAAAAAGTTTCTGTTTTCATTTTTCTAATGGAAAAATTCTTAGATTCTAAGAACATTTTTAAGATTTTTTTAGATAGTGTTTAGAGTCTCAGGATTTTTCTTTTAGAAAAAGTCCTTAGAATCTTAAAATATTTCTACTAGAAAAAGTCCTTAGAATAAAAGTATTTTTCATGATGAAAAGTCCTGAGAATCTAAAAATATTTTTTTCAAGGAAGTGCCTCATGATCTAGGTTTTTCTTCCCCTTTTGAAGCTCCATTTATATAACGTTCCGGACAAAAATTAAAAAATGTATTTTGGATGTAAATACGCGGATTCTAAAGGGAACATATATTTTGAATTTTCAATGTTTCTAGCTAAAGTGGTTTGAACAGGCCGCTATAGGGTAAAATTTTTTTTTTTTTTATTTTTTTTGGAGTCCTCATTTAAACCACGTTTTTGGCAAACAATCAAATTGGAACCTTATCAACGACTTAGCCTATACTTCAGGGAGCACATGTTTTAAATTTGAGATTTCTAACCAGAGCGGTTTCAGCAGGCTGAAAAGGCGGAACATTTTACCCTTTTGAACCTACACTTTTACTACTTTCCTGGAGAAAATAACAAAGCGCATTCTTTAGGGAACATATATCTTAATAAATTTATACACACAAATTTGAAGCTGCAACCGAATTTTTTGCCAACTGAATTTTTGTAGTTCCATCTAATATTGTATCATTTTTAAAACATTTTAATACAGCCGTAATTACCGAATTTTATTTACAAATTCCGAATTTTGATTGTAGTATTCTAGAAATAGACATTCTATAAATAGATATTCTAGAAACAGAAATAAAATTTGTTTATGCCGTGAACTGGGCTAGAATCATCGACCTTCTGTTTGCCAAATCACTTCTTTTCCTCTAGGCCAAAATCTATTTAATTTTTTCTAGTCAAATTTCAAAATTGAATATTTTTCAGGTTTAAAATTTTAATATTTTTGATCAAAATAACATAGCAGGCACAACAGAAAATAAATTGTGTCTTAATTTTATTCATTAAAATAAATATATATAAAAAAAGACTGTAAACTGTGTCTCTACCCATTGCACCACAAATACTTATATTAAGTTATTGTTTAGTTTTGAATATAAATATGTATATGAATAAAAAGCTAAAATATAATGCATTTCAAAATTTTGTTATAATAATAACTTCGCTTGCTAAACTTAATATTTTATAATAATTTTTAAAATTGTAAAAATTAATGGTAAATGTCGATTTTTATTGAAACAGAACTAATATTGGATTTTTGCTGCAAATATTCTGTTTTAATGAAAAAATCTTCGATAAATTGTAGGTTGTGGCTAAGGTAATGTTGTAAATAATATTTTTTCAAGATTGATTAGAAAAAACAATATTTTTGATGATGTGGCATTTTTTTGGCTTAATATGATATATTTTCTTAAATATTTTTAATTTTTTATCAGGCTCGAAATCATAATTTAATGTTACTAGCGAACAGTAAACACTAATTTTTTATTAAATGGAAAATATATATATACATTCTGTTAATAATTAAATTTCACTATTCCCATGAAGGACCTTAAGTACGTACAATAAAAACTTTTAAATAACAATATAATTTTGGTAATTCCTATAGAATTCCAACCAGTTTTATTTTCTATGTGTCCATAAATTTATTTTCAAGGGAAAGGTTTTTTAATAAAGGAGTTTGTTAACGGGAAGACTTTCACCCCTTCTCTGTAGGTAGAACTAGTTCGAAATTCTTTTGTTTCACTTCAAAACTTCAACAAAAAAAAAAATAAATTGGTTAAATCGATATAAATAATTCCTCTATTTTATCATACAAAGAATTAAATTACAAATTCTGCTTGTAATATTGAACATCTTTCATAGAACAGTTTTGTAAATACAAAAAAAAAAAAAAAACATTTTTTTTTAAAAAGACTCCAACAATGGAATTTGTAAATACGAAAAAACTTATTGTAATTTTTTTGTATTTTCGAAGAATATTTTTTATGAAAAATACAAACATTATGAAAATTACAAACATTTCAAACAAAAAATTGTTAGAAATTAAATTTTAACAAATAGTTTTAATTAAATTTTGTGATACTTTTTTCTGTGTAGGGTTGCGTCGAGCGTTATGAATAAAAATGTGATGGTATCATACGAATTTCATATTTACGTCAGGTGAATAAAACATGTTGTCATACATTCACCTCAATTTATATTTTTTACCTTAAAATTAGTTTTTCACCTCTTATTTATTTTTTTTTTTAATTGTTCACTAAAATAAATTTCATTCAAAAACGTTATTCACCACAAAAAATGTTCAAGTTGTCCTGGAGGTACTAATCAAGTTGTCTTTGAGGTACTAATGCCCTGAGGTATTTGAAATAACTTGAATATTTTCCTTACAATTAATTATATACAGATTATGACATTGTAGTTATTTTGAGTAAAAAAAATATGCATCATTAATAAAGAATTTTAATATACTAACAAGTTATTTTTTCAACTTGTAAATATAAATCATATTATCAATCGATTTCTTAATTTAATCCTCACCAAATTTGATATCCGTAGTTTTATATTCAAGCTATGTATAAGAATTAGGCGAATTGAGTATCTTAAAATTTACTGTGACTTATAAGAACAGCCTCTAATATTTTCGTAAATGTCTATGGTCTTTGGACCCATTGCTATTCTATATTTTTTATAATAACAATAGATACATTGAATTTTCTTTAATACTCATACAAAACTAAAACTATACATATGTACCCAGCAAAAATAAATAGAAGTGATTCTTAAGGAATTCATTTTTCATTGATTCTAAAGTATCATTTAGTTCTGATTTTTCTCTTCTAAGGAAGTTCTTTTTCACAACTTATAAACATGTGATTTTTAATGAAATTAAACACTTTTCAAATCTATGACGCTACAAAAAGTAAAAAATTTATTGTAGTAAAAGTTGCAAGCATTTCGAATAGAGATTAATAAGGCCCGATTGCTGAATTTCCCGCTAAAATTTAACGAACAGTAAAACTCAAACTTTGTATAGGAAACGATAACAAATGTGTCAGTTAAATTCCCAGGTAGAAGCTAACGGGAGATTGTGAAAATGAAGCTAAGGCCCGATTACTGATGTCCTGTAGAAATCTAAATTACAAATTCAAAATTTATTTGGGAATAACAAAAGATTTAATTTTTCACTAAACCATAAGAAGGGCTTTAGATGCAATGACAAAGGATCATAAAAAAAACTTCCACCCTATGACACCCCTATGTAAAAATCATTGGTTCCGATCCAAATTTTCACAACACCGGAATCAAAATCACTGCTTTTTTTCTCTTCTTTTGCTACCTTTTTTTTTGCTGGGTATCAGTAGTGGTGAGAGGGGGCGGAAATTTTCTATTTAGTATATGTTTATCTTTTTTTTTTCGTAAAGCCCTATGAATTTTAAATTACTGTGATTGTTATGATGATGATGATTCTGATGGGTTTGGTTGAATTTTTTAGTATGGCTGACGCTGTGAGTACAACCGCATGTACATACAATGTATTATCAAGACCATTGCATTGTTATTTCTAACTTCTACGAATACAATAGAAAAATAAGTTTGTAGATTTTTTTTTATTCCAAAACAAACATTTAAGGTAGAGATAACTGGAAATTTGTTATTCACCTATTGCGGACTTTTATTAAGATTTGAGCAAAAAAATAAAAAAAAAACTGACGGATATGATTTACAAATTGCTAACCCTGAAGAAAAGACAACGGAAAACTTTGTTTTTGTAATGTTAAAATCACAACAAAGAGAAAATAAAAAAGAAGAATTAAATAGCTTAAAGTTCTACAGTTGCTAGTCTTAAAAAGGTAATATTTCAAATATATAAATAGTATACTAAGTAGTTATCTTAGTTAAATACACCTTTTTTGTATGAAAACTTTTAAAATTAATATCCCAGCAAAAAAAATGGTAGTGCAAAAAAATTGTGGTGTAACTTATTTCACTGCTTCATAAACTTCAGTTAATATTCTTTCATAATTTTTTGGTGTTATTCTAAGGAACTCCCAAAAGAATTCATATGTTCATATTTAAAGTGTAGTGATTTGGGTATAAACCCGATGCGTATCTTAAAAAATCACTCTTCATAGCTTCCAAAGCATAATTTATTGAATATCCTATATTTTCTGAATCCAAAGCATTTATTTAAAATATTGTTTTCTTATCATTTAAAACCACAAAATTCAATGGTAAAATAATTTTTTTTAATTAGTCATTTTTTTATATTTTTTGTTTAAAATTTAATACAGGTGAGAATTTTTGCAGCTATGCAAATTTTTAATAAAAGTTTTGAAAAATCAAAATCAAGAATTGCTCAAAGAGGTTTTAAAATTATCCAAAAATTATTTAAAATTATTCAAAGATATTTTAAATTGTATAAAAATTTTTCAAAATTGTAGAAAAATTGTCCAAAAATTCATTAACATTTTTGAAAAATGTTTCAAAGTTGTCCAAAAATGTTTTTTCACTAATGCAAAATTAATTATTTGTTATAATAAAGAGTATTTCTATATCAACTTATAAAATTTTCTTATTTTATTATTACTTCTTACAAAGTATATAAAAATTTTTCACTCATGCATCAGAATATCTAATCATTCTATTATTCACTGATTCAGCGATAAAACCATCAGAAAAAAGTGATGCCTTTCCCGTAGTAGTGATGCTTTTATTGCTTCTTTGGCAGCTCCATTTTTGATAAATTTTATTTTTTTTTTTAAGATCATGAAAATTTTCCTCAGAGTATTAACTCTGTTTAATTTAAAAATTTAATGGAGAAAGCTATATGAGAACTAATAAACATTGATTTTTTGTGTTAAGATGAAATTTAGTTATAAGCTATGTTTAGTAATCTCTCCAATTATTACATATTTATGTCCATTAAGACATCAGCTGATATTGTAAGACGTGTATGTGTGTGTTCTGTTTATATTTACTGTTAACATACATAAGTTAAAATAACAGAAAATACCATTTAGAATAAATTATATTTCATTGAAATCAAATGGTTTTTGTTATTTATTTTAAAATGTTGTTTAAACAACTGACAAATCAGTAAAAAAGAGTGATTATTCAGTAAAAATAAGTGATTATTCAGTAAAATAAAAAATTAAGTTTAACCTAACAATTCGGTAAAAAAAAACATTTATTCATTTATTAAAAATTGTTTCGGTTTTTTGTATTTTTGTTTAATTTTTAACCTGCAAAAACTTGACTTTAAATAAAGAAAATAAATGAAACTTAAAAAAAATTTGTAAATAATAGTAAATCATTTAAAAAAAATTTATATAAATATCTCATTGAGTAATAAATGAATGTTCCTTTGCTTCGACCTTAACTGAAAACTTATTTTTTTATTAAATTACAGAAGAAGCAGAAACATCAATTCTAGTTGTTTACATTCTAACAATTTTCTATTTTCTAATAACATTTTTTGTTATTGTTCTGTTAAACATAATAACCGATTCCGCACCGTACCTTGTGTGAGGTTTCATAATGCAGTTTAAACTTGATCTGTATAAATGTTATGTATGATAATTTTTGTTCGTTATAAATGGAAAATTTTGTAATTTTTGTGAATATGAAGAATACACCGAAAAAGCTTTTAAAGATATTTGGTTAAAAGCTAAATCAATAAATGAGCTCTAGTTGGTTGGTACTCGCATTTCAAATACCAGTCGGATCATGTGGAAAAAGCCCTAAAGTGGTAATTTAACAATTTAAAAAATACCTTGAAAACTTGACAAGTCTTACGAGTGAGTTGTTGTAGTCTAGGACTAGACAAATTTCCTTTGCGTATAATTATATATTTTTAATAAAAACTACTTACTACTTACTGTAGAAAACTCCTAAGCACGACCGAAGGCCGCAACGCAGAAAACCTTACCTCAGTGAAGCTGGTTTAGGGCACACCAAAGAATGGAAAGCTTCTACTACTTAGAAAAGCATAACTCAGCATATGTTAGCTTGCTTGGGACATACCACAGGGTAAGTCCGGCCGCAGGCTTGCTATACCGAAAAATTTTGATGGTATTATGACTATCCCTACAATTTGTATTAGGTTCACTTTAAAGATCATAAGGACAATTTCGATTATTAACAGGGGACTATCGTGTTGGCCATAGTCACCATTTTATTTTGGATATTATCCCCAAATCAGAAATTGCAATAGATTATGTTCCGTTTTCAACCCAAACGGTTATAAACATTTTTACTTACTATAAAGAATTGAATGTTATACTATTGAAGTTTTAATTTTGGCAGCAAAAATCTTTGCAGTGAACTACGATGTGAAGCTATATTTGGTTAAGGCCTTGTGAAAGCCCCTATGACTTAAAAACTGGTAGAAATATTTCTATGAGTATGAATAATTTAATGATGAAATTTTCAAAATATCGTGGATATAACAATTTCCTTTGGTTTTCGGTCTATAACTGTCAAACCGTAAATAATCTCAATAAATATTATATGCAGACTTGTAATTCTTTGTACTTTTGATATTATTAAAACAAAATAACATTTAATGAAAGAAAATTACAGTAATTTTTTCCATCGTAATTAAGCTGGAAAATATTAAAAATACACTCAAAATATGTTTACAGTGTCCCAAGAAGAACGCAATTTTTAAATTTTAAATAAAACACAGATATTTAAAAAAAAATCGTGAAACTTTATTATATCGTAAAGTAGACAGAATTAGGTTATGTATGGAACAATATATCGTGCAGATGGCCGCCGCGGCTTTGCTGGCATGCACGCGATCTTTTAATGAAATTTTCAATGACCGTTTTGCATGAATGCTGCGGTATTTCATTAATGCAGCGTCCAATTTCCTCTTTTAAGGCTTGAGTCGTCGTCGGCTTATTCGCGTAAACCATCGACTTCAAAAAACCCCAAAGAAAAAAATCTAATGGTGTTAAATCGCACGATCTAGGCGGCCAATTCTGATCTCCAAAACGCGAAATAACACGACCGGGAAATGACTAATGCAGCAATTGAATTGTTTCTCTGGCTGTATGACATGTGGCGCCGTCTTGTTGGAACCACATGCCCTCCACATTCATTTCTTCAATTCTAGGCAAGAAAAAACTGGTTATCATTTCACGATACCGAACACCATTGACTGTTTGCGCTTGACCTGCCTCATTTTCATAAAAAAAAGGTCCAATGATTCCTTCAGCCCAAAAACCACACCACACAGTGACACGTTGAGGATGCATTTGCTTCTCGTGAATCACTCGAGGATTTTCCTCACCCCAAATGCGACAATTCTGCCTATTGACGAAGCCATCATGATGAAAATGGGCCTCGTCACTGAAGATGATTTTATCGGCAAAATCAGCATTTTCATGTTGTCTCTCCAATACCCAATTAACGAACTCCCATCGCTGTCCATGGTCAGCTGGCTTCAGTTCCTGAGTCAATTGAACTTTGTATGCATGAAGATGCAAATCTTTCGTCAAAATTCGCTGCAAAGTGGATTTGGAGACACCAATTTGCTGAGCTCGGTGTCGAACTGAGGTGGTTGGAGTTTGAGCGACATTATCACGTACAGCTGCGACATTTTCGGTCGATCGACCTGGTCGATGGCGCGTCGTTGTCTTTACATAACTAACAGACCCAGTTTTGGCAAATTTATCCATTAATCTCTTTACAGTTGACTCTTTTGGAGCATTATTGTGACCCCAAATTGATCGCGATTTGCGAACTGTAGCCGCAAAACTTTCACCATTTTGGTAAAACAATTTCACGATGAGAATGCGTTGTTCATTCGTGTAGCGCTCCATTTTTACTAACCTCGTACCTTCTACTAGCAAACAATAACAATTGTTCAAATGTCAAACAATGACACTTCGAATGTTGCCAGATTTAAAAATTGCGTTCTTCTTGGGCCACCCAAAATGATTAAATAATTAAAATGCAAAAAAAAATATATATTTTCAACCCCTTTCTACATTTATTAAAAGAATAAATTACTTGTAAATATGGATTCCTGTTACAATTAATATTTTATTTAAAATGATCTGTTAAAAAATGGTTTTTATTTTTTAAATGTCTGATAGTAAAAATAAACAAAATAAATGTCGTTTATTTATACAGACTTTAGAGTTAATTTTTAAAACATTTAAAAATGAAACAAAATAAACAAAATATAATTTATTTTTACGGATTTGGCAGTTAATTTGTAGACGGTTAAAAAACGAAATAAAGAAAAATCAATTTGTATTTAATTAGTTGCCAGTTAAAAAATAAAAATAAAACAAATATCATATATTTTGACGGGTTTGGTTTTAGTTTGTTAACGGTTAAAAACAAATAAAAAATCATTTCTTATTTACGGATATTGCAATTTAATTTATTAACATTTGAAAATAAATTAAAAGTTCTTTTGATTTAAATGAAAAGTTAGTATACCGGTTTTTAAGTAATTCTTAAATTTTCAGTTATTTTAAATTACAAACTGTTTTGAGTGTATTTAAATTTTTCTTCCTTTAGGTTTTATTTACCGCTCGTTTTTTTTATAAAACTTACTGTACATCTTATTTCTTCCAAAATTTTATTATAGAAAATTAAATTTTTGAACAGTGGCTCACAGTCAAAGTAAGCCAGGTAAATTTTCAGATTAAACTATTGATACAGGTTGCTTGAAAAGTTCCTGCGCTCACCAAGAGGTGGCACTGCTAGCTCCAAACTTTTTTTTCTCAAGTTGGTATAACTGTCCTGAGAACACATGCAAAGTTGCAAGTCATTCTGTCAATTCTTTCTTTGTTTACAAGCCATTTAAAGTTGACGTGTCATTGATTTTTTTTAATATGGAAAAAATTGAATATCGTGCAGTCATTAGATTCTTTGCTTTGAAGGGTTCAAAAGTAAAGGAAATTTATGAACTATTGTTAGAAGTGTATAAGGAGTCCTCACCTTCAAAACGCTCCGTTGCATTTTGGGCTGGTGAACTTAAACGTGGTCGTACCAGCCTTAAAGACGATCCACGCGAAGGACGATCAAAAACTGCAACCACAGCAGAAATCATTGAACTGGTATATAATATGGTTAGTGAAGATCCAAGTTTGACTAAGCGTGAAATTGCTAATGCCATAGGCATCTCAGACGGACGAGTACTCCATATTTTACATGTTTGTAAAGTTAGTGCCGCACACATTAACAATTCAACAAAAACTGGATCGAAAATAAATTTCTCAGCGTAATTTGGAGCGTTTTAAGACGAATAAAACCGACTTCTTGCGTCGTTTTATAACTATGGATTAGAGTTGGATCTACCACCATGATCCTTAATTGAAACAAGAACGTTTACAGTGGACTGAAGCTGGTTGTTCAGCTCCAAAGCAGGCGAAGTCACAACGATCAGCAAAGAAGGTTATGGCATCAGTTTTTTGGGATGCAAAAGGAATTTTGTTGATTGATTATTTTCAGAAAGGTAAAACAATCAACTCTGAATATTATTGCAGCCTTTTGGATCAGCTGGATGAAAAAATTCGTGAGAAAAGACCTGGTTTAAAGAATAAAATAACATTTTTCATCAAGACAATGCACCTGCTCACAAAAGTGTTTTGACGATGGCTAAATTCAGAGAATTAAAGTACGAATTGCTTGAACATCCACCATATTCACCATATTTGGCTCCCAGTGGGTACTTTCTCTTCAGAAATCTCAAACAATTCCTTCGTGGAAAGCATTTTTCGTCGAATGAAGAGGCCATAGCAGCCGTAGACGGTTATTTTGCAGAGCTTCCGGAAAACCATTATAAGGATGGGATAAAATTATTGGAAGATTTTCAACCAACCTGTAAATAATAAAACAAAAAACTGATTGGCGAAAATATTAAGTACTTTGTTTGCTTAACTTTAAAGCTTAAAAAATATAATAGTTATTTCAGATAAATCTTCTTAGTAATATAAGAAAGCAACAAAAACTCAAAAAATTACCTAAATATACATCATTCTCAAAGTGAGCCACTTGATTTTGTTCTTGGTAAAATACCGGTAAATGTTTTTGTTTTTAATATTTTTGCATTGATCTTATGCGTTATTTGTGTATAAAACATCAAAGAGTGAGGATGGGACTACAAACAAGTGTAGAAATTAGAGAGCGAGTAATTGAACTCTACAAAGGAGGTAAATCTCAAAGAGAAATCGCTAAATTTCTTAATAAAAGCTGAGGAACTGTACAGTAGATTATCCACGGCTTTACAAGAGATGGTAAAATCGAAAGGAAATAAGGCTTTTATTGTAAGAGAAATAAAAAAATCCTCTTTTAAGCGCTCCGAAACTGACGAAAATGGTCAAAAGTCAGCTGAATGTCCAAGTACACCCTGAAACAGTTAGAAGAGTGCTTAGAAAACACGGTTATAATGGAAGAGTCGTAAGAAAGAAGCGGTTTATTAACAAAATAAACCGTAAAACACGCCTAGAGTTTACTCGTAATACGTTCAAGAGGATATGAATTTTTATCAAAAGGTATACTCATATAAAATAGATTAAATATCCACTATAAATGTTTGGTAAGGTTTTATTTACAGATGAAAATAAATTTAAATTATTTGGCTCCTACGGAAAGCAAATGATATGGCGACAAAAGAACACCCAGCTTCAGGTGGTTGTGTCATGGTTTGGGGTGCATGGGAGGAAGTGTAACCGGAAATTTGCACCATATTTCGGGAATTATGAACAAACTTGTTTATATAGACATTTTAAAGCAAAACGTCAAGCCGAGTGTTGAAAAACTTGCGATCGAAGTTGACTTTTACTCCTACCAGGGCAACGAATGGTTGAATGGTTTATGTATAATTGCCCATTTGTTCTTGAAGTTCCACCACAATCTCCGGATTTAAATATAATTGAAAATTTATGGACCCATCTTGACCAAAATATCCGAAAACATGCCATTACCTCACAAAAATGCCTCATAGATGCTCATCAATCCGAGTGGAGGGCAATTCCCACCTCGTACAACCAAAATTTATTGCAATCGATGCCTAGACGTTTGCAGGGCGTTATTTCAGCTAAAGGAGGTGCAACAAAATATTAGTATTAAATATTTACTACATTTCAGGGACTGAAACCCTGAAAAAAATGAGTTCAGGTTCGAGTTAATCGAAATTAAAAATTCTGGTTCGGTTCACTTCAGGGTTCGGGTTCAACATTTAAAGAAAGTAGAAATGTTTTATTCAAAGGAAATTTGTGTATTTTTCAAAGAAATTTTCGTTAAATTTTATAATTAATATATTTTTTTAATTTTCTTTTTTTACATTTGTTCTTTGTGGCGACAAAATGAATTTCGAGGCTAAAAAGGCCCTCCCATTTGAAGAATTTGATTTAGAAAATCGTTTCTTATTTGTTAGAACTTGGTCGAGAATATCTTTATTATCTTCGGAACTTAGCATTAACTTATATCTGTTATCTAGATATAATGTTGCAATCAAAAGTGGATTATAAATAAAGTGGTTTTCATCTTTTTATAATTTTTAAATATAATTCTTTTGAAAATGTTTTTGTTTTGCCATATTTTGTTAGCTCTAATTTAAAACTAGATTCTACATTCTATAAAAATCTTGTAGTTTCAGTGTTCAAAAACTTCTACGAATTCTTTACAAACATTCCAAATATCATTCATTGCATCCAGTAATTCCGAACATAAACTTCTGTATTCCAATAAGGCTTGAACCATTTCATAACTGGAATTCCATCTAGTTTGACAGTCTAGTACGGTTTTTTTCAAGTTAAGCTTTTAGTTCAAGAAGATATTTTTGGTGTTCGCAATTTTTGCAAATAGCAATGCATTGATCAAGTATTTGCTTAAAAGGAATAGATATAGTGTCGAGCACTGCAAACTGGAATGCAAGAAATGTAATGTTTTTAATGATTTTTCTATCAAACATTTCTTACGCCATGAACAGCAAGAATGTTTTTTTTTATATTTTTGAACCCGAACCTGGTTAAATTTTTGGGTTCAGCGGGTTCGGGTTCAAAGTTTTTATAAACAGCGAACCTGAACCCGTTTGGGTTCGGTTTCAATCCCTGCTACATTTACTTTTAGTGACTCTCTTTCACTGTGATGCACATTTGAATATTTTTTTAAGTTTTTATTTTTTTATATTACTTAAGAAATCCATCGGAAATAATTGTTGTTTTTTTTAGCTCTTTAGTTAAATAAAAAAATAATTAAAATTTTTCCAATCGGATTTTCTTTTTTTATTATGTATCAACAATTTCACTTGAAAATTTATCCTGGCTCACTTTGACTGTGAGTCACAGTATAATATTTACTTCTTTTTAAAGAAAACTACTCGTAAATCGAAATATTTATTTAATAATACGTACACTAAAAATAACTTGTACTATATTTCGAAATATAAATATATTGTTGATTGATATTTCTTACAAATTGTGTTATTTAAAATATATTTCCATTTTTCTTATTTTTTTTTGGGGTAAATCATTTGAACCTTCAAAAACTATTTGAATTTCTAATAAAGTTTACTAACTTTTATATTATCTTATTTTTTTTTTAATTTAAAGTTTGTTTACAAAAACAAACTTTTTTAATATGAATAAAAAAAAAGTAAGAAAAATAATAAATTGTTTTTTATTGTGGCGATTGTATACAAATAGATTGCAAACAATCAATAACAATGGATTTTTAAGGTGACAGAGAAGTATTACATATCTTTGGCTTCAACTTGTTTTTATAATATTTACTTATATGTATTTATATGTATACCCCGAATAAAAAAGTTTATATTTAATCATATGTGGTCTTATCTAATAACATATTAATATATATAAATACACATGTCGGTATACAGTACCATATATAATTATATATAATTTTATATTACTTATATACCGATCTTTGTAAAGTTAGATATATAGATATATATGTGCTTATATATGCCTTATACAGGACCATATATAGATTGGTTGAAAAGTTCCTGCGCTCACCAAGAGATGGCACTGCTAGCTCCAAACTTTTTTTTCAAGTTGGTATACCTATCCTGGGAACACATGCAAAGTTGCAAGTCATTCTGTCAATTCTTTCTTTGTTTACCAGCCATTTGAAGTTGACGTGTCATTGATTTTTTTTAATATGAAATAAATTGAATATCTTGCAGTCATTAGATTCTTTGTTTTGAAGGGTTTAAAAGCAAAGGAAATTTATGAACAATTGTTAGAAGTGTATAAGGAGTCCTCACCTTCAAAACGCACCGTTGAATTTTGGGCTGGTGAATTTAAACGTGGTCGTACCAGCCTTGAAGACGATCCACGCGAAAGACGACCAAAAACTGCAACCACAGCAGAAATCATTGAGCAGGTACATAATATGGTTAGTGAATTTCCAAGTTTGACTGAGCGTGAAATTGCTAATGCCATAGGCATCTCAGACGAACGAGTACTCCATATTTTACATAAAGAATTACGTATGAAAAAACTGTTTGGAAAGTTAGGGCCGCACACATTAACAATTCAACAAAAACTGGATCGAAAACAAATTTCTCAGCGTAATTTGGAGCGTTTTAAGCCGAATAAAACCGACTTCTTGCGTCGTTTTATAACTATGGGTTAGACGTGGATCAACCACCATGATCCTAAATTGAAACAAGAACGTTTACAGTGGACTGAAGCTGGTCGTTCAGCTCCAAAGCAGGTGAAGTCACAACGATTAGCAAAGAAGGTTATGGCATCAGTTTTTTGGGATACAAAAGGAATTTTGTTGATTGATTATCTTCAGAAAGGTAAAACAATCAACTCTTAATATTATTGCAGCCTTTTGGATCAGCTGGATGAAAAAATTCGTGAGAAAAGACCTGGTTTAAAGAAGAAAAAAATAATTTTTCATCAAGACACTGCACCTGCTCACAAGTGTTTTGACGATGGCTAAATTCAAAGAATTAAAGTACGAATTGCTTGAACATCCACCGTATTCACCAGATTTGGCTCGCAGTGACTACTATCTCTACAGAAATCTCAAACAATTCCTTCGTGGAAAGAATTTTTTGTCGAATGAAGAGGCCATAGCAGCCGTAGACGGTTATTTTTCAGAGCTTCCAGAAAACCATTATAAGGATGGGATAAAATTATTGGAAGATCATTGAAACAAGTGTATTGAGCCTCTAGGAGATTATATTAAATAAAAAAATATATTTCGTAACAAAAACAGTATTCTTTCATTTCAACCGCAGAAACATTTCAACCAACCAGTGTTCATCAGTTGTTCAAGGTAAACACGTGTGTATTTTTTCAACGCTCTTGTGCATATAATTTGTTAAAAATATATTAAACTTTATCTAATTTGATTGGTTGCTTTTATAATGAATGGTAAACGCAAAAAACATTGGGGTAACAATCCCAAATTTAAAGAACCAAAATCTTTCGGGAACTCGCAAGGGAACCGTTTCCTATTGTTAGAAGATAACGATGAGGTTACAACAAGTGATGAAGAAGGAGAAATTATATCGCCTAAAGAAAAAGTTCCTCCAATAATTGTAGACGCTAGTCATAGTTTTGCATTAATTTTGGGCTTAATTGGTAAACAGTATAAATATAAAAGAATGTCTGTCGGAACTAAAATAATTTCTGAAACCATGTCTCTTTATCACGAAGCTATAAAACTACTTAAATGTTCTAAGTTTCAATTTTACACTCATGAAGCAAAAGACAACAAAAAGTTTAAACTAGTATTATTTGGACTTCCACAACTCGATTCAAAAACGATTCTAGATGAATTTAAAGACACTCATAATATTACTCCAACAAGTGTCAAAGAAATAAAAACAAAGAGGTCAAATGCTGACGATGCGCTTTATATTGTCGAGTTTAATCGTGAACAAATAACAAAACGAGAAATTATGAAAATAAGATATTTCTATAATATAGCTGTATATTGGAAATCTCCATTTAAAGGTAATAAAGGTCCCACTCAGTGTTTAAAGTGCTCAATGTATGGCCATGGAACAAATCACTGTCATAGAACTGCTATCTGCCCTGCTTGCGCCAAAGATCATGATTACTCTATTTGCCCGTTAAACAAAACTGATGTAGAAGGTCCTGTTATTTACAAATGCCACAATTGTTCTAAGAAAAAACTGAAAAACTTCAATCACAAAGCCGATGATCCACGTTGCCCTTGTAGGAAAGAATACATCGAAATTCGTCAAAGAGCCTCATCACGTAGACGTCTAATTCCCCAAGGTCGTAGAAATCATGTTTCAGAGTTGAATCTTGCCTCTGATAGTTTTCCACAAATGTCAAACACCGACAATTTGCATTTAACTACAATAGCATATGATTATGACCCCCGAGATAAAAAATTCTCTCATGTTTCAAAAACAAAACTTCATAATATTAACAATGAAAATGTAGATGATATTTCTAATGAAAAACTCTTAGAAATTTATTTTGACGCAATTGATGCACTTCAAAAATGTCAAAATAAATACGATAAATTAAGAGTATTAGGAATGATGCTTAAACATGCCCTTTAATTCTCTTATAAATAGTCTTCGCGTTATGCACTGGAATGCACAAGGCATAACAACAGAATCAGCTGTTTCACAACTGGAATTATTTGTACACAAAGAAAAAATTGATATTTTTTTATTAAACGAAACTTTTTTAAAAAGTAAACACAAATTTAGAATTGGAAATTATAAAATTTACAGAGAAGATCGTGAAGCACACGGAGGTGGTGTTTTAATAGCAATTTTAGATTCTATTGAACATAAACTTCTACCTAAGTACAAAACCTTCGATACTGAAAACTTATCTATATTAGTAAACATCAACGGCCGTGGTACAATTTTTACTTCTGCGTATAATCCTCGTTATACTGTTAAATTTAAAGATGATATCGAACTTCTTACAAACACTTCTTCAGATTTTTTCGTTTTCGGGGATCTAAATGCCCATCACATGAGCTGGAATTGCCTCAAAAATAATTCTGCAGGCAACGTATTGTATAATCATCAACTTCAGTCTAATTATTATATATATTATCCTATTAATCATACCAGATTTGGACAAAACTTAACTCCAACTCAATCATCTACTGTAGATATCCTGCTGTCAAACTCATCTTTATTAATATCAACATTAGAAACATTTCCGAATGAATTAAACTCTGATCATGTACCGATAATATGCAACATCTTTGGAAACGTTCATTGCACTAGCGACAATGTTCCTTTATACCATCTAACGAACTGGTCAGCTGTAAAAACATGGGTTACCAATGAATTGACCAATCAGCAATTAACATCCCAAGAAATAACAATGTATAATATTGAGTCAATTCTGGAAACTGTCACCAAAATAATTCAAAAATCTTTCAAAAAAATTCCAACTGGTAAAAAAACTGATTGGCAACGTGAAATCTCTGATTTGAGTAAATATCTAATCGGACAGAGAAATAAATTTAGACGTAAACTCCAACGGTGTAATGATATAAATAGAAAAAATCAATTAAACTCCATTATAAGGCAACTAAATAATTTAATAAACTTTCACCTCAACAAAGACAGAAATGAGAACTGGTCTAAGTTTATTGCTAAACTTCCAGCTGGTTCTAAAAAATTTTGGAAAATTTCAAAAGCAATAAAAGGTAATAGAACTCAACTTGTTGATTTAACTTTAAATAATGAAATTTTAAAAACTAACGATGATAAAGCAAATGCTATAGGGGATGTGTTCGAAAAATCTCACTCGTTAACGCTTAATAAAACTTCGCCACTGGATGAAAGAGTCTTAAGATATGTTCAACATTTAAATATAAATAACAATTTCGTCGTCGAACAAAATTCCCTGACAGATATTGAGGAAATTAAAGAAACCGTTTTTCAT
>OX456523.1:204116281-204196281 GCA_949748255.1 Eustalomyia histrio | reverse complement strand
ATATTATGCATCGAATTAAATAAAAAGTTTTTGACATCTTTTATATCATAAGCATTAATCATATGAATTGCTCAAATATCAATCAACCGCATCAATATAATGATACAAACTTTAAATTCGTACAAAAAAATATCATCAGTCCCCATAATATATTTTTTTTATGTAATTTTATAAATTCAACCAGAGAACTCTTTTTGTGTAAATTTTAAGGTCATGAATATCAATTACCAAACAAACAAAAAAATTCTTATTAATATTTTGTAATTATATAGTAAAAAAAAAGGTTTTTGTTTTTCTATAATATTTCTCCCACTTAACACACTTTAGGCTAAATATTAATATTCCAAAATACTTTTTTTCAATTTATATAATATACTTAAGGTTAAGTGGGGAATAAATACAGATAAGATACCAAAAAGCAGCAAAAAATTCTTAAAATTTTCCAAAGCAACTTTGAATAATCAAATAAATAAAAAAAAAACATATGATTAAGCAAAAAAAAAATAGAGAATCGCACAAAAATGAAATATATTAACAAATTTAAAAAAGGGTCAAGAAAAGATAAAATTAACATATTAAAAATTTTAACAAAATTAAAATTTCTTTAAATGAAGTGTTAAGCATATTTAAACATTATTAAATTGTTGATATTAATAAATATGCTTAAACTTTTTCTAACATTCTTAACTTATTTCTTTCATCACTTTTTTAGATTTAACAACTTTTCTCCAGCTACTTGAACAACCAAATTATACAACGGTGGTAAAAACCCTAAATGCTGGTATTAATCTTGATGATGATGACCTTGTTGAAGGAGTTTTACTTAAGGCTACACAACAGCATGAACATAATAAAAAACACTCATCTTCACCGACACCGACACCGACACCAACTCAATCACCAAGGGTCAGTGAAAAATTTAAAGATACAAATAATGAAAACAAAAGTTATGAAAACGATTGGAAAAATCAAAAACAACAACAACCACCATCTGCTAATAGTGAGGCAAGACATCAAAAGCAGCAACAAAAAGATTTAAACATTGGTTATTGCCACTTGTCTCAAGCTCTAGAGCGTGATTTTAATAAAACAGTTTTACTTTGGCCATGTCCTCAAATGAAAGTAAGTTTTTTAATAAAATATAATATAAAAATATATACACATATAGAAACAACAAATACGCAAATAAATGAGTCATATAGCAAAAAAAAAAAAAAAAACTATAACACAAAAATAAATTACAGCTGATCAAGAACGATTGTGTGATACCCCTCATCCGTCTGGTTTAAATTGCAAAAAATATGTCAGTCTAACATTATAACCAGATATATTTTTGATAAGTACAATATATAATACAGTGTGTAATTTTTTAAGTCATGGAAATATAACCATATACGGACACCACTACGTGATAAGAGATCAAAAAAAAAGACCCCTGTATCCCAGTTTTGCCCCAAGTCATGCCCCAAAGATTTGGGGCCTCGGTGTCATTTTTGAAAAAAGTGATAATTTTCTCAGGCTCATATCTTGCAAACCTTTCAGAATTTTGATTTACTCTCTGAGGCAAAGTTGTAGCTCTTGTCATAAGGAACACAAATTGTTAACATATAAAGTCAACAAAAAAAAAATCTAAAATTAAAAAATTCGATTTTTTTACCTGTTTTCCCCTGTTCAGGTCCATAGTTAACAAACCGTTCAAAATTCAAAGAAACAATCAACTACAAAAATGTACCTATTATCTGAATAAACAAATTACTAGAAAAATATGAACTTCCTAGGAATAATTCTTAACACCGTTTAGGTAGCGCTTAGGTAGCCGCTAAAGTCAAAAATTTCCCGAAAATTTTTTAATTTCATTTGTTTTTTCTTTACTTCAACATTGAGATACTATGCTATCTATTACAAAGATAATAAAAAAATATTCGTATTATGTTTATAATGTTGATGGCCCTGTACTTGCAAATCGCACTCTCTTAAGTTGTGGTTCCAAATCGTCGTCCGAATTGTCCGAATCTGACTCTGATTCAGAACTTATGGTGCCCACAGGCACGTTGCTTCCAGACTGCCCTCATCAGCTTGTTCTTCTTCAAATACTTCATTAACATCATACAGGGTAATCTTGTGACTTCACCAACGTACCTGAAATGAATTAGAAAAGAAATCAAAAAAGGAATACAAAACAATGCATCAATAAAATTGATATTAACTCTGCAAGCAATGCGTCGAGTTTTTTGCCTTTGTACTGTTTTTTCATGGGCATTGTCGTTTGGTGAAACTGTTCTCCTTGCTCATCGGATTCGGTAGGGAGTTGTTTGATAAAATCGTCAAAATGAAAATGAAAAAAATGCAGCTTTAATGTCATTGATGTGCCGATTTCCTTAAAATATTACTGCATTTTTTTCCCCATTCTCTTGCTTGCGGTTCCGCATCTCGATCCCCTCCCAAGACTCTGGTGCATACACGCTGAAGGTAAATCCATGCCATGGAATGATTTTCATCAAAGTTACTCTTGAATAGCTTTCTAATGTCAAGGCCATTAAGTACGCCTATTAAATGAAGACAAAAAAAATAAAGACAGGAAAGAAAACATTGACATAGTGTAAATAGTACAATGAGGTGAACAATAATTCGTTTTAAATTTACTACAATACCCTTTTTAATTTTGTCATCGCTACGCTTTGGGAAAACGCTTTTCAAATAGTCGAATGTGTTTGGACAATTTACAACGGCCAGTTCAATGAATTTTTTAACAATTCCCAATTTTATCTGGAGCGGTGGCAACAAGATGTCTTGAGCATTGTTAATTAAAGGTGCATTCTTCAGTCTATGTTGTTTTATTTGTTCCTCCATACTTCCTCTTGGTCTTCACGAATTACATTGCAATTAATTCATAGGTGAGCGCGAATCCCAATTACAAAGAAAACAAAATAATAGTGTGAAGCCGCCCTTATCGATGATCCCTTGCAAAATGTTTATGACCTTCAAATCACAGCAAATCTTCCATTTATTTTCTTAGTATTTGATTTTTTTCATTATATCATTCAATGTTTAATAGCTTTCTTTCATGTTAATACCCATTGCTAGCGGACACATGCAACAAAACTGCTTTCAGGCTTGAAACAGAACCATCAATAAATAAATAATCTCCACTCACTAGCGATGTAGTTAATTCCCATTTCTACCACCAAAACTTTTATATCGTTGCAGTAAGCGAACGAATTGTCATCATTTAGAGTATAGAGGCTCTGAAATTCAGCTTGCCATTTGCGGTACGCCGTAGAGTTAACATAAGCATGTGTGAGTTTTCTTTGCTTTAAAAACGCTGTAAAAAATATGGCAAGTCGCTGCGATAGTCCCAATATGGCCACTATGAAATCCATTTCCATTTGTGTTATTAGTTGGACCTCATAATCGGTATCTAATAGATCTTCATAAGTAACACCACTTGCTCCACTCATTCCTGTAAATTCTGTCGTACGATCTGGAGTTGGCGGCCTTGGTGATATAAAATTTTCAGGTGCAAGCGCTGGTAGTGTGGCTGTTACAGTTATAAATTATAAGTTATATATTTTGTTCTTCTCAGCATGTCGATTAAGCCGACATGTGTAATTTACGCATGCATAGCAACTGGTTGCATCATGATCACCGGGGCGATTAATTCAGTTTACCGGCTTACAATACTTCATACTATCTTTGCTTTCACTCAACCATGTCATGAGATTCCTATAACATTGGCGAAACACTGTATTTGGTGTGTAATTTTCACAAGTTAAGTCTACTTCGTCGAAAAACAACTTATATGCTCTAATGAATTCACTAGTTAAAAGATTTTTTTCTTTTGATGACTGCAAACGTAGCAAAATAAGTGAATTTTTTCACATTGCATATTGAAATTGTCAGTCGCCAATGTTGTGTGCGAATTATGCTGCAGCACTTTCTCTATAACTTTCACCGCTGAGGTCTCGTTGAGGTCGCGCTGTGTAATGCCTCGATGTGAGCGTGATTGTAGTTGATTGTTTCCTTGAATTTTGAACGGTTTGCTACCTATGGCCCAGAGAACTGCAACTGCTGATTGCAAAACGTTCATACGCAATCAATACAAGAATAAATATGTGTTTGCGTTGAAGCGCTGAATATACTCCAACACACATATTTGTTGATGATTTTAAATCAATCAAACGACGTGCAACTTGTTGTGTCACTGATTTATAATCATCGGTCGTGTTCACCATTGATTTTATTCTTTTCGTTCGAGCAAACAATAATTATTTTGATGTAGAATAAATCAGAAAAACAACAAACAACGCGTATGTGGGTATTTATAATTAAAACAAAATAGTTTCTTATCTATAAAAAGGGGGTGGTTTTGTAGAAACACATTTCATATATGTTATAATGTACACTAGGGTGGGTCTAAAATCCGTTTTTTAGAATTTCTATTAGTAATACCAAAAATATTGTTCTCTGTGAAAATTTTTTTTTTAATTTAAGCCGATATCTCAGGCTCGCCCAACCCGCACAAAGTTAAATATTGCCTAATTTTCCAATCAAAATAGATGAAAAAAAATATTGACAATAATTAAATTTTTCCGAATTAGGCAAGCCTGAGATATAGACCTAAATTTTTTTTCCAAAAAAATATTTTTATTTCACAAGAAATAATATTTTTATAGTATTGTATTACTAATAAAAATTCTAAAAAAGCGGATTTAAGTCCCACCCTAATGTACACTATATAACTTATGAAATGTGTTTCTATTTTGATGTAATTATGAATACACACATACGCGTTGTTTATAGTTTTTTCTGATTTATTCAACGCTGACTTTTTGCATAAAACATAATCGACAGATGATTCAAACTGATCCGAATTACGCGTTTAGTAACATGATGCTTATTTTATTCTACAGTGAATTTTGTTGAATTATTAAATGGGAACAAGAATTTTTGTGTATGATTAAATCAAGAAAAAAGTTGATTTTGCAGTTCTCTGCTATGGACCTGATCAGGGAAAAAAGGCAAAATATCGAATTTTTTAAGTTTTTTGCGATTTTGATCTTGAAGATGAAGTTTTTTTTGATTTTATATGTTCACAATTTTAGTTCCTTATGACAACAGCTACAACTTTGCTTTAGAGAGTAAATTAAAATTTTTGAACGGTTTGCAAGATATGAACCTGAGAAAATGATCACTTTTTTGCAAAAATGACTTGGGGTAAAACTGGGACACGGGTCTTTTTTTTTTTTTTTTGATCTTTTATCACGCAGTGGTGTCCGTATATGGTTATATTTTTACGTGTTGCACTGTGTAATTATACAAGGCTCACTATATTTTTTCA
This sequence comes from Eustalomyia histrio, assembly GCA_949748255.1. NCBI lineage: Eukaryota > Metazoa > Arthropoda > Insecta > Diptera > Anthomyiidae > Eustalomyia > Eustalomyia histrio. The sequence goes on along the minus strand of OX456523.1, from coordinate 204,190,943 downwards.
TATCGTAAGCATGCATTAATATTTTTACAAAGCTTCAAAATTAATCCGTTTCGGATGTAATCTGACACAATTTGATCTGTCATTTTTTGGATCAATTTAGATCCGTCTAAATTCCCAAATATTTGGCTAAATTAAGAAATATCAAATCTGATATAATTAAATATTACGCCAGATAATTTTTTTCTCGTATATATGTTCCAAGAAGAACGCAATTTTTAAATCTGGCAACATTCGAAGTGTCATTGTTTGACATTTGAACAATTGTTATTGTTTGCTAGTAGAAGGTACGAGGTTAGTAAAAATGGAGCGCTACACGAATGAACAACGCATTCTCATTGTGAAATTGTTTTACCAAAATGGTGAAAGTTTTGCGGCTACAGTTCGCAAATTGCGATCAATTTGGGGTCACAATAATGCTCCAAAAGAGTCAACTGTAAAGAGATTAATGGATAAATTTGCCGAAACTGGGTCTGTTAGTGATGTAAAGTCAACAACGCGCCATCGACCAGGTCGATCGACCGAAAATGTCGCAGCTGTACGTGATGATGTCGCTCAAACTCCATCCACCTCAATTCGACACCGAGCTCAGCAAATTGGTGTCTCCAAATCCACTTTGCAGCGAATTTTGACGAAAGATTTGCATCTTCATGCATACAAAGTTCAATTGACTCAGGAACTGAAGCCAGCTGACCATGGATAGCGAAGGGAGTTCGTTAATTGGGTATTGGAGAGACAACATGAAAATGCTGATTTTGCCGATAAAATCATCTTCAGTGACGAGGCCCATTTTTATCTTGATGGCTTCGTCAATAGGCAGAATTGTCGCATTTGGGGTGAGGAAAATCCTCGAGTGATTCACGAGAAGCAAATGCATCCTCAACGTGTCACTGTGTGGTGTGGTTTTTGGGCTGGAGGAATCATTGGACCTTTTTTTTTATGAAAATGAGGCAGGTCAAGCGCAAACAGTCAATGGTGTTCGGTATCGTGAAATGATAACCAGTTTTTTCTTGCCTAGAATTGAAGAAATGAATGTGGAGGGCATGTGGTTCCAACAAGACGGCGCCACATGTCATACAGCCAGAGAAACAATTCAATTGCTGCATCAGTCATTTCCCGGTCGTGTTATTTCGCGTTTTGGAGATCAGAATTGGCCGCCTAGATCGTGCGATTTAACACCATTAGATTTTTTTCTTTGGGGTTTTTTGAAGTCGATGGTTTACGCGAATAAGCCGACGACGACTCAAGCCTTAAAAGAGGAAATTGGACGCTGCATTAATGAAATACCGCAGCATTCATGCAAAACGGTCATTGAAAATTTCAATAAAAGATCGCGTGCATGCCAGCAAAGCCGCGACGGCCATCTGCACGATATATTGTTCCATACATAACCTCATTCTGTCTACTTTACGATATAATAAAGTTTCACGATTTTTTTTTAAATATCTGTGTTTTATTTAAAATTTAAAAATTGCGTTCTTCTTGGGACACCCTTTACTTATATATGCATAATACAGAACCATATTTATTTATATATGTTTACTAGGAAAGACAGACATGAAGTGATTCTGAGTCAATCGGCGTTTTAAAAGGTTGGTCTGTAATTAAGGGTTTTTTATTGCAACCCAGCAAAATAAGAGCTGAGCAAGAAATAGTTAAACACTACATCTACTGAACCCGAAGTTGTGAAATTTTCGGTGAATCATTAGTAATTTTAACATTGGCGTATCATTGGGAGGAAGTAGTTTGTTTCGGTACTATGAAAAATCGATAATCAGATTGACTTTTTCATTAGTTTACGGAAGTTATTAAATATAGGGACTACAGAATAAATATAGGGAGTGACTCTCTTTTAAAGTAAAAAATGTGATTTTGAATTATTTTTCCGACCAGAACAAAGTGGATATCACTAAACTAAATAATTGTTTTAGTATAATTATAAATTGTTATAAATAAATAATAATAAATATTAAAATTAAAAAATGTATATGTTTTTCAATGAAATTGTTACAAAAATTTTATTCTTTTGACTTCATAAGTAATATCAACATTTTGGAAGTTGGTTATAATGACTTCATAGAAATCGAAAAATTTGCACTATTAACTTCTTTGGATGTTCTGAAAAAAAGATTCGTAAAGAGTAACATCCATTTTATTTTGCTGGAAAACATCAGCATAAAATCATTATACCACGTTGTAGGGTAATTAGTGTTGGTGTTTGCATAATCCAAAAATATTGAACAGTATACCTATCAATACCGAATGACTAACTTAGGTTATTTTTTTACACGTATTAACCCAGGAACGAATTCAATTGACGTTGGTTGAAATTTATTTAGATAAAGTGCTCCTAGAAATGTTAAGCTGGCTACAGTTGAAAAATATAAAGATATTTAACTTATTTTAAGTATACGTACTAGTATTAGGCTGATGAAAACCCCTCTTTATTTTAGTCAAAATCGGTCTTAGATTGAAAATATATATTCCATAAAGCCGATTTTCTCATAAATAGAGAAGAGGGGAGGGGGAGGTTTTGCTACTGGAACACAAATGTGTGAGAACTAACAAATCGATAAATTGTGCAGATATTGAGTTTTTTCATATTTTCAATTTATACAGTAATGGATAAAAGGATTTTGTGTGTTTCTGGGTTCCAATTGCTGGAATATTTGCTATAACTATTAAATTTCGAGTGTCTTAAAAGTGGCTTTTTAATATTTTGAAGAGTTGATATTATTTTACAAGATGATCATGTGTTTTTTTATAAATTTCTAAATTGTCTAAAAAATTTATTAATATTATGTAAACGGTTGGCCATGGGCACATACGCCAGACCGCCAAGTGGTGTAGTATCGCCACCATAAATTCCTACAATTTTAGTAGGCGTATACGTAACATTAATTTCTTACGTAGGTAGTGATATATCTTTTATAGCATGACAAATGTGCAACATTAACTCGGTGGTGAAGAGTCAGGACATGTTAAGAAGATATTTGGATTTTAAGTTTGTAATGACTTAAGCGATTTTTTGATTAAATTTTACTGAAAATACTTCAAAAACTCTATTTATTTATTGATTTTTTTTTTACTTATTTATTAATATTTTTTTTTTCGTTTGCAATCAAGAAAAAAAATTAATTTTTGTTTAGAAAATAAAATGGCATAAGAGTCATTAAAATCTGTTAAAATGATATTACGCATGCGGATTAGTGTACTTTAATCAAGGACCCTATAAATCAGGATGTACAAACTACCAAATTTTTAGCCACCCATGATGCCATGATGCCAAATGGTGCGACTACAAAAAAATTCTTAGCCGGATAACCATGCTGAATGTGCCATTTATTTTAAATATTATTAATGATGATATCTGAGGGTCAATTCTCGTTCTGTGAAACGGTGAAATGAAAAGTTTTTTCACGTTTTCATAGTACTTTTGATTCGCGTTCTGTGAAAAAATGTAAAGAAATATCAAAACGTTTTCAAAAAAGTGGAACGAAACAAGATTTTTTCACGATTGCACAGCACTGGCGATTCTTGTTTTGTGTAACAGTGCAAACAACTGTCAAAATATTTTCATATCAAAAAATTGTTTACACAGACTATTTATAAGTGAAATAAACATGGTGAAGATTGTAAGAGGAAAGCGTGCAAGCGAAAGCGAAAAGGAGTATTTAATTAATTATTAAAAAAAGCATGTGGACATTGCAAACCATAAGTAAGTAGCTTAATAACCATAATCACACTTTTATTAATCCCATATTTACAGATTTGTAACTGCAGAGGTGCCAAATTTAGAGACGAAAAGTTTAAAGAATTAGCGGCGAGCCTTAACAGTTTTAGTGGGACCCAAAAGGACAGTGAAAAATGGCAAAAGTATTGCATATTTATTTATAGTTTATTTGTAATCTTCATACGCGCACCAAATATAGTTCACTTAAAGCCGATATAAATCCATGAAGAGTGCTTGTCGGTTGTCATCTCGTATGGATTGTGGTCAGCACGAAGTATGCGTCTCAGCACTCTCAAAAAATTTCTATAAATTATTAAATTATTTACTGCAATGAAATGCTTGTAACATCATTGTCTTACCTTTGTTCATCCGGAATTCTTTGAGTAATATCCAATAATACAATTAATCCAGATATTTTTATATAATTATTTAAAATAAATTTACGAACTTAATTCACTTTTGTTTACGTTTTTCTCTGTTTTGACATTTGCTTTAAATTTTGGATAACACAGTTACAAAATTTTCATGGGTACAGTGCGAATGAAACATTTTTTTCATAATACATACGAGAATCGCAATTTATGTATTTGTGAAAAGTTCGAGTGAAAAGTGCTTATGAAAACGAAAATGAAAAGTTTTTTTTCACTTCACATTATCACAGAACGAGAATTGACCCTCTGTTCTGGATTTTTGATTAATGAAATTAGACATTAAACTAATTTTAAAGATTATAATTTTTTTTACTTAATCCTAGTGTAGTAACAAATGTTATTATTATTTTACTAAACTCTTAGTAACATAATTCTAAATTATTTTATTAAAAATAATTTTTTTTAATGTGTGGAAGAATTAAAATTCCATAGACAAATAAATTATATAAATAAATAAATATAAAACAGAAAACAGATTCGTGATGACAACCGGATTTTGTTGTCAATCGAATGATTCAGTTGTAGCAACAGAATTTTTTAGTTGTTACACGCAAAGAAAAAACATGGTTGCGGCAATTATATTCGAAGAGCATCATATATTTTTGGGTTTATGGTTGTGCCAACCATAGCCGTACTATAATATGGTTATCATATTATGATAATAAAAAACCCCATATTTTTACCATAATATGGTCCCTATTATGATTCAAAAATTACCATATCATTGTCCTAAGTAAATATGTTATATTGAATTTATCATAAAATGATCGCACCTAATCATAGTATTCTCAAAATATTATCATATTATTGTCCCTCATAACTATATTATGATTCCTGGATTATCATTATCTAAGAAAATTTCTTAAAGGAATAGTTCTTAGAAACTATGAAAAAGCTCTTTTAATTTATGAAATTGATATTATTGATATGAAAAATTGTTAAGGAAACAATCAAACAATCAAGAAAATTTTGCTTCTGTGGACTTTTTTTAAGACAAATACTTAAACTTTTTTTTAAATTCTAATTATTTTTTTAACAAAAAAAATCTTAAACACCTTTAAGTTTTTTTTAGAAATTTTTTTTTAAGAAAAAGTCTTTATAATCTAAGAATATTTCTACAAGAAAAAGTAGTAGTCCAGTTTTAGTAAAAAATATATGATTGATTTTTTAAGAAATTTTGTAGTAAAATCAAACTAACTGAAATAATAAAATTTTGGTTTTTATGAAAACAAGACAATATTATGACTGTAAATGTTAAAGTCATGTATAATTAATGTATAATTTTTTATTGATTGTTGCCAGCATTTTATCGTTGCATAATGATCATATATTTTTCGTAGTCAGAACTTTTGTTACCACAGTATGGTTACAGCCAATCATGATATAAAGTAAGAGGTGCCAATCATAAAATAGTAAAATATTTACTAAATAATGATAGTAGCGACCATGTTGATGGTTAGAAAACCAATAACTTGGTTATGACAAACATACCCGATTACAGCAAGCACAATATAGTAGCAGTAATCATATTGCAACCATGTTTTTTCTCTGCGTGTACTACTGATTTTTTATTAAAATGTTGTTATCATAGTCAATTAACACATATCCCTATAAGTTTTCTAATGTCAGAAGAAAGAAATTTGGCAACAACGACCGAACCATCCGATTGGCTTTAAACTCGGATGTCAGCATAAATCTGTGCTCTCTGTGCACCTACCCGATATTTGGTTTAACGAGCTTTTTTTTTTGGCAATTTAATTAAGATTTTTCACGGTGTTTATTGCACCGTTAATTTTTCCTCCTATATAATAATGATCAGGTGGCTTCCCGGACATTAGTGCGCTTCCTGAAAAATTACCCAAATCGTACGTAGTGTAATTTATCTCAGGTAGGGCTAGAACGACTAAAATTTTTTACTTGTTTTTCTTTATGATGGTGAATTTAATATTATATTTTAATAATAAATCATCATTTTAATATAAATTGATACGGAAAAAATTGTAATGATCATGTTATCCTAGTGATCATTTTATTACCCTAGCGATCATCAATCCTAATTATGATTTTAAGGATAATACTATGATAATTTGGAATTCCCGATATTGCTTAACTATACTTTTTCTCTGCGTTATAATTGTTGTGTATCGAATTAGATACATATATTATAAAATACAGAATGGCAATCATGAAATAATAAAAAAAATAATAATAATCGAAGATGGTTGCCAAAGGGTAATTCTATAAATAGATGGAAAAAGCTCATTTGTACGGGAAATCATTCACTAACTGAAAAATGTAATTTGACATAGTCATTTTCCTTACAGTATGTGATACAAATGCCTGTTCATAACCATGAGTTATTTGTATTGGGTGGTTCAGAAGGAGGCTGAAGATGACCTGGTTGCTCGGGTCGAAAGTGTGCACTCCCTCTAGCGCTGACCCTTACAATTTTTTCCATCCAATATAAAAATGAGTGTTTACTATTCGTTAGTATCATTAAAAAAAAATGATGTCTTTGGCCTGATAAAATTAAAAGTATAAAAAAAAAAATAACCGTAAAAATTATGATAGTTATAATGTCGTTGATTGCGACAACCATATACAACGAGTATAATTTAGTAACTGTGATCATGTTTTAACCATGTTTGTAGTCAGCGTGTAGTCGCCATGCTCGTCTTTACTATTTTCCCTAGTTTTACATTAATTATAGTAAGAGACGGATATCAACTAAAAATTCATTAGAGTGCAGTTGTAAAAGTTATATAAAATAAACTAAAAAATTATGAAGCCCTTTTGAAAATTATTCTCTGAGTTATTGTACCTTCATATTTTTTTTTAAATTCTAGTATATTTACTTAAAAAAATGAGATTGTTCCTTGTCTTTGTAGTGGTTAACATACATAAGTACTTACTGTATTTACAAAAATAAAAAGCACATTTATACACACCCCTACTTAAATAAAAGTCCTTAAAAAAGGAATCTCTAGAGCTTAAATATACAAGAAAACAAGTCATTCATGGTTTGCTTTTTTTAACTAGATGTTGGATAAAGGAAACAAGGGTTTGGTTTTCTTTACTATTATATCATGCATACTTAAGTCTTGGTATTCATTTCAAGCTTTACATGATGAAAAACGATCTGCTGTATATAAAGATTTGCTGGTAAGATACAGATGTTTGAAAACTTTGTAAATTACGTTTGCCGCGTTTCTAATACAACACATTTGTCAGCAAATTTAACATGTTCGCCTGTAAACATTTATGTATATATTATGCTTGCAAATGACAAATATGTATATTTTTATCATTATTACGTTTCTAAACATAAATATATTATTTTATTTATTTTATTTATTAATCATATAATTACAAATTATATGTTAATACCCTAACCGAGCACTAGCAACAAAGGCTTTCGGCTCGTTGTAGCGAAAACAGACCAGAGTCTCTGGTGGGAATTGAACCCACGACCCCCGCACTGATAAGCTAGCACGCTACCAACTAGCCTACCGGGGCGCTCAACATAAATATAATTGCTTTGTAAAGATATTCAACAATATTCTTTTTTTGTGTGTAGTTTTGTTATTTTAATTGTTTTAATATATCTTATAGTTGTACATACAAATTTATCTAAAAGCAAGAGCAACCATGTATTTGAAAAACTAAAATTTTTAATAAATGAAAACATTATTATTATTATTAAAACAACAATTAAATAAATAAAATATTTAACAAGCATTTGCTTAAGGCATTTCAAAAGTAATATCAATTTGGTATTCGGTAATAAAACTTTCTACTATTATTATTATGTGCAATTTTTAGTGTAATGATTAGCAGGGTTGTATCGAGAAATTTATTTTGGCTGAGGTACACCATTTTTTTAGAATTACACACAAAGCTTTATCGAATCCAATATTTGTAGGAATTTCACTTAAATTTATGAAATATATGGAATAATTATCGAGTTTCAGTTAAATCTAAATTGATAACTAACTTGCGCTTTTCATCCGAAATTTTCGGAAAAAAATCTAATTTATTTCCAAAAAATATTTCTTCATTTTCCCTTATTAACAAAAAAAAAGCAAAAATATGAAAAAACGAAAATTTTGATCGAAGAAAATTTTGCGACCTCCATAGCTTATTGTTCGGAAAAAAAGTTAAATTTTAACTGATTTTTTGACTGAAGATTATGCACGATCAAAACTATATCCCATATATTCCTATTTTTATAAATAAATTCAACTTCGAAAAAAAATTTGCTTTGTTCGAAAACTAAAAATTGTCATAAGAAAAAGGCATATTGAAAATCAATTCCGATTTGTTTGACACCTTAACAAAATATTGTTTACATCTACACACAATTGGAATTCACCTGCCTAAGGGAAATTCCTCCAAAGTTCGAATTCAAGGAGATGAAAGACTATCCAGGTGATACCCCTAATAATACAGTGCATTGTGTTGAAATTAGGGTAATACACGCAAAGAAAAAACATGGTTGGGAGAATCATATTCGAAGAGCATCATATATTTTGGGTTTAGGATTGTGCCAACTATAGTCGTACTATATTATGGTTATCATATTATGATAATAAAATATCCATAATTTTACCATAATACTGACCCTACAGTTATATTATGATCCGAAAATTACCATATTATGATTCTAAATAAACATATTATGATGTTGAATTTATCATAATATGATTGCATGTAATCATAGTATACTCAAAATGTTATTACATTATGGTCCCCATAACTATATTATGATTTCTGGATTATCATAATATGATCCATATAAAATCTTTATATAGAATCTTTTTGACAATGAATTGATTATTGTAAATAATATTACACGTATGAGGAATTTTCGAAAAAAACCCTCAAAAAATATCTTCTAAAGTTTAAAAAACAAATTAACTGGATCTTAATAGGTCAATAGATGAAATGTTTTAATGCCATCTGATATTTGTCCAGTTTTAGAAAACAATATATGATTGTTTTTTTAAGACATTTTGGTTTTTATGATAAGAAGACAATACTCGTATTATGACTGTAAATGTCAAAGTTGCATATTTATCATATTTTTTTCATAGTCAGAATATTTGTTACCACAGTATGGTCACAGCCAATCATGTTATAAAATAGAAGGTGGCAATCATAAAATAGTGAAATATTTACTATAATAATGATGGTAGGGACCATGTTGATGGTTAGACAACCAATAATATGGTTGTGAAAACCATACCCGATTGCAGCAAGCACAATATAGTAGCAGTGATCATGTTGCAACTATGTTTTTTCTCTGCGTGTAGGTAGTAGTTGTTGTGGATATTTGACTTGAATTTCTTTATTGTGCGTAACAAGGAAACGAATTGTGCGACTTATATAGAAACTTTCCCTGTAATGCTTGGTGCGATCCACTGGACCGTTGACTACAAGCATATGTGCGATTATTCGAAATGCAAAGATAAGTTCATTTATCTCAGCAGAAGAAGTCCCATGGTAATATCAATGAACCAATGATACAAAGTCTACATTCCGACGATGCTCCAATGATTCAATAGAGCTGGATACTCTGCTGTTATTAATAAGTGCCTACGACCTCCTTTATACGCGTACCTCAAGCTCATAAAGACTTTCAAGATCCTGCCATATATTTTGATGATGTAGTCCATTTTTTTTCGAATAAAGATTGTATGAATAGTAAGGAGATCGGATGAGGTGAAATATCTTTGGAAACCAAGACGCGACGGTCAGCTCACTGAGTTGTCATCTCTAGAATATCAAGAGTAGCTGATTGCACGATATTGACACCAAACCTATTTTTTATGATGACCCCATAGCACTATGAGACAAGATACAAAATAAAATCTTTCAGACAAGGAAATTGACCTTATTAGCAAGACAGAACTGAGAGATTGTCGATAATCTGCCTTTTGCCCGCACTTTCAAAAGGCTTAACTTACAACCAAAGAAAAATGAGTGACAAATATTGCTGTCATCAGCGAAATATTGATCAAGAAGATCATTAATAAAGAAAAGGAAAAAAGGGAAAAGACTCCCTTGAAATCCCATCTATAGTAACATCTATAGTGCGATCCCTGAGACTCGAAATAAATCCAGAGAAGTCATTACCGATACCAAAAGCAATTACCTTTTATAGCACTTCTCCTTGTTACACACTATCCAACTTGATCGAAAGAAATGCTAACAGTTCACTTTCATAGAACTATCTATACGAATGATATTCGGTTAATTGCTTAACAGTTAATTTCAATCCAAATAATTAACAAGATGTTAATTTATAATGCCAACCGGTCCCGGTGAATTATTCACCTTGATGTTTACAATGGCGTACCTAAACAAGTATGCTGGAGTGCGCAGTGTACCCTTTATTTTTTATACCCAGATTCTGATTCTTCCACTTTAAATAAAATTTTGCATATTGTTTAAGGCTCTATTTCTTGTACATTTAAAAATCTTAAAAAACTGATACTGCTTTTCTACCCCTTCCGAATTTTTTTTTCAAGAATTTCTTTCGAAAAGATATTCATGTATTTCTCTTATAAATAAACAATTTCTAACAAATACAATTTTTAAGTAATCATTTTAAAATACAAAAATTTTAAGAATGTAGGCTATCATCACAGGGTACACAGTGATGTCAAAAGTGACAGCTGTCAAACGAGTGATCCAAAACCGTATGGTGAGGGTTGTTGTTGTATTTCATGTCCTAGGCGAGAAAGAGATTTAAAAACAATGTATACAAAAAAATAATGTGTAAAAGTGAACAACTACACAGCATGTTTTAAAACATATGATCGCCAAAAATATCAAAAAGATACCATAGAAGTGCAACATGACTGTATTTACTAAAATTGTTGTTTCATAAACTTAGTACAAACTCACAACAAATTTTATACTTGGGTTACATATTGTAATAACAAAAACTGTTTTATGTTTTTATAACATTTTTGCACATAATTAATGTATTTTTTAATTTTATCTCAGTATTCAAAAGAACAAAACATACAACAAAGTTTCACATTTATATGATCTGTGAAATGTATAAGCAAATAAACACACTCACAAAACACATTTAATTAATCGTCAGCTTATTATTAGTTTGCCCAAAGATTTAAAAGAAAAACAATGAAAATGGTTTTCATTCTTAATTTTATATCAAAGTTGATATTAGTTATCTCAGTTATGATGCCAGATATCGAAAAACGGGTTTCAGAATTAGAAAGAGGATATTGATATTATATATAATCCATTCGCCTCTATTATTACAAAAATGGTGAGTGGGCCAAACCAATAATAAGCTGACGAATTGGAAAATCATACGAAAGAAAGAGATACAGAATAATTGTCATACAGTTGTACAGTTTTTCATTGCGCAGTTACTTTTATAGTGTATTAAAATAGTAGTTTCCACGTAGTTTTCTAAAAGGCCGTAAAAAAAGGTGTCTTCACTGTGTACGCTGTGGCTATCATGTTTCCGTACAAAATCTCTAAAATTGTCATATAGTTTAAAAAAAAAAAAAAAAAATTTCAACCAAATTATTGCTTAAATCTAAGATATTTTTCTTCAATCTTTCTCAAATTCACATATATTCCAAAAAAAAAAAAAAAACACAAGGTTCTGTGACATTTGTGATTATCAAAATTGTATTATTTACTCATCAAAAATCTATCAAATTATCAAATAATAGGTCTGTACGAGGTAATTTTGGGTAAAGTCAGGTAAAATGAGAGTAAGTAAAAAATTCTCTCACAAAACCATAAAAATGCCCAAAATACTGCGAACGCACAAAACCACATTTCATACCCAAAAATAAACTTCAAATTTATTTATATTAAAAAACAGCTTAAATAATAAATATATTTGAAATGGCAAATATCTATTTACATTTTCAAATGTATATTTTATTATTAAGAAGGAAAAGTTCTTTATAGTAAATTTTTATTTAACTTTAATTATTTTTCAAAAATGCAAAACAGCTAATTTATTAGCAACAGCTGATGATTTGACAATTTTACCATTTTACCCAAACAAAAAGTACGGGTAAGTTCTGGTAAAAAAAAGAAACACAATTACTCTCTCATGAACGCTCTAATTTACCCAATTTTTGTTACAAGAAACGCTTTCTGTTAAGATTGGGTTCCCGCGGGCACCCGCGGTAACGTACGTCGAACACACCTAGTGTTATTGAAAGGGGCCAGGCTGGGGTCCTGGTAATTAATATAGCAAATAATTTACTTTTTTGTTTATTTTTAAAATTTCTACTGACTTTTCTTTCGCAACCAATGGTGTAAAAGTACATTCATTTAATTTTCTAACACATCATAAATATGTACTTTTCATTTTCATTGAAACATAAAAACGTATTTCGAATATTTTAAATTATTCAAAAAACATTTTAACACACAACTTAAAAGCAGTAAAGCTTTTATTATCATACCCTAAAGCAAATGGTCATTTTTTGGCTTGTGCTTTAAAACAACTTACAAAAAAAAAATATGCATTAAATATACAAAAGAAAATCCACTACACAACCAAGATAGGGGATTCCATAAAAAATAAACGATTAAGGTTTACTAGTTTAAGTTAAAACTGTACCATATTTATTACATACAAATTTCAAAATTACATACAAATTTCAAAATTTTAACAATCTCGATAACTCTCTCTGGGCCGGTGGTATGAAAAACATACCACTATTTTAAATATTTTTTATAAACTCTGTGTGCATTGGTATGGAACAAATCATACATGGGACTAATGCATTGACTGGACTAATTAATTTATGATTTCATTACCATTACATTAATGACAATTGTAATGAAATAAATGTCTTTACAATTTTATTTTACAAGAATTTAATTTCATTGATTAATGACAATGTTTTTGAATTTCATTACCATTACTAATGAAGAAATTAAAAGCAAACATTACCATCATTAACCATCATTAACCATCATTTTATGTGTTAATATTTATTTCTCGGTATAAAGCTACTTTGATAATTTTCAAATCGTATAAATTTTATGTAAACAAATGATTTATCAATCAATTATAATTAGTTATTTTATGCATTTGTGCTATTTCATTGCCATTAGTAATGAAGTTTCTAATGGAAAAAATTTCTTTACCATTAAATGGTAATGAAATTTTTTTCATTTGCATTAATGTCAACAAATGGTAACGAAATTTCAATGGTAATGAACAATTAATGACAATCTTTTTGAATTTCATTACCATTACTAATGTAGAAATTAAAAGAAAACATTACCATCATTTTATGTGTTAATATTTTTTTTTCGGTATAAAGCTACTTTGATAATTTTCAAATCGTATAAATTTTATGTAAACAAATGATTTATCCATCAATTATAATTAGTTATTTAATGCATTTGTGCTATTTAATTAGCATTAGTAATGCAATTTTTAATGGAAAAAATTTCTTTACCATTAAATAGTAATATTTTTTTTTACATTTGCATTAGTGTCAACAAATGGTAACGAAATTTTAATGGTAATGGAAAATTCCCAAGTATGGTACAAATACCGTTTTAACATGTAATTAAAAGCTTATATTTTATAAAAAATATTATTTCAGGTACGAAAAAGGAATACATATGAGATTTATTTAAGTACAAAGATAAACGTCAGAGAAGTGTCAAAATTAAGCAAAATTCTATATGTCAGATAATATAATTTTTTGACTCGAATCAGGGACCTACTACAATAATCCTCTTTGACTTGTAATGTTCCTCTTTGTCCAAGCAAAACTAAGTCATGCTTTATTAATTTACATAATTCAATCACTAATTGAAAAGTCGAAGCCCAATTCATGGATTTTCGTCATCGTTTTCACTGACTTGTGACACGGTGCATTGTCTTGGTGAAACAGCACTTTCTTTTTCTTCAAATGCGGCCGTTTTCCGGCGATTTCGTCCTTCAGACAGTCCAATAACGCTATGTAATAGTCGCTGTTGATGGTCCTTCCTTTTTCAAGGTAGTCAATGAAAATTATTCCATGTGCATCCCAAAATACAGACGCCATAACCTTGCCAGCCGACAGTAGACGCAACAGTCACGCTTTGGAGTTGGTTCATCACGTGCTGTCCACTCGGATGACTGTAATTTTACCACGTCTAAACTTAGCATACCAATCCGGAAACTCGTCATCAAGCCAAGTTTTTGCTTCAACTGTATTTTTTCTCTACAAAAAGCAATATTTTATCAACACGCGAAATTCCTTTTTATCCATTTTTTTCACAATAACAAAAGTTGCATCACTCAAAATGCTATAATTTACAAACTAATGATCCGACAGCGGTCAAATTTATACACGTGTCTTTTGAAGGTTAGGGCTAACTAATCGATTTAAGTCTAGTAGCGCCATCTATGTGCCAAGCCGGGGACTTCTCAATTGACCTGTTATGTCCTTGCTCAGAATCCAACAAGGATACAAATTTTTCTAATACATATTTTTCAATAAAACTCGATAATAAATGAAAGCAATTTAAAATTTTGTTTAATTTTCACTGATATCTTATAGTGCCCCGGAAAGAGTTAAAAGACAATTGCTTTTTATCGTATAGTTCAACATTTTTGCTATTAACATCGTCAAAATGATAGACAGTTAGGTATCGTTTTACAAAAATGCTATGATTTTTTCGTAAAAAAACTGCAGCTACCAGCTGTGAAATTAAAGAGATTAGTTATAAAATATGCACACTGTATGTTCATCCAGTCGTTTTGTTTTTTTTACTTTTTTATTATTATGACCGTAACGTGAAAGTACTGTGTAGTTTTGTTAAATATTCAACAAAAATAGTGCAACGCATTAATATAAAAATTTTATCAAAATGCTTTGTAGTTTATATTTAAGCTACCAAGTTAAATCTCTACACTAATATCTAAATGATAAGTAGTAGCATACGTGTAGTAGCATTCTATGCCAAAATTATTTATTTTATTAATAAATATACAAGTGGGGCTTAATATTTAAAAACTAGTTAGCACTTATTTTTTAAGTGCTTATAAGCCTCTGAATATGTAATGAGTGAACCAAATACAAATATCTTTTTAAAAATTAAATAAAATCAACTAAACTTAATTTTTTTCTATTTATCATTTTATAATTTAAGGCCAATTAATTTCATTTGGTATATTATGACCATATTAGAAATAACAAAAATTCCTATTATTTATAGAATACAATTTCATTTATATGGCTGCCGTGCCTAGCTTCGCATTAGCTTATCCTGTCAATCCAATTTTCCAAGAGTTTGTTGACGGTTTCTCGGACGAATGGCTCTTACGATATTAGTGGGTCGTTTCTGTATGTATTATGCGCATTTTAACGCCATCCCACAAAAAAATCTAAAGGGGTCAAATCGCAACTCCAAAGTGGCCAATTGACATCACCAATACGGCTGATAACAGGATTACTGAACTTTATGCGCAATATGTCGCTTTTTGAAGAGCTGTGTGACATGGTGCGCCATTCTGCTGAAACCAAAAAATGTCGAAGTTCATACCTTCCATTTCAGTCCATAAAAAGTGCATAATCGTGGGTCTGTAGCGCTTCCCGTTAACTGAAAAGGGGTTTCCAGCAGCTTATTCGAAAAATATACACCAAACAATCACCTTCTGTGGATACATTGGCATTTCCACAATGACGGGCCGGTTTTCCAATCTCCAAATGCCACAATTTTGATTTTTGACATAGCCACCGAGAAAAAATGATTTTTCAGCAAAAATCGAAGTCCGATTGGAACTTCTTTAAGGCCCAAACTGAGAAGCCTCAGCGAAGTGGATGGTCGTTTGCCTTCTATTTTTATTTTTTTATATTAGGAGAAGCAGCACTTAGGAAATTCTCCCAACTAGATAATGTGTTACTTTCTTCGGAACAGGAATAGAAATCAGATGAAAGGTGAAGGGCTTCAACATGGCAACAGTGTAACTGCGCGAAAAAATATTTCTTAGAACAGTTGTTGCCCGCCATTTGATGAATAGTTGCTAGAATTGTTGAAACTTTTTAACTTCATAGCCCTGTTTTGTTATTTTACTTCAGTGGGGTTAAGTGATATAGCAACAACGGGGGAGGCCGTTGCGTAGTTTGACTCATTTTATTTAGCGGACATATGATACTGACTGATACTCAATATTTTAAACAGAAAAACTCTCTAAGTGTGAAAATTATTTATGATTTTAAGTGTTACCTGTATTTGGACAACCCTACAAATTTGTTATTTAAATCATATATTTTCAGGAGAATCCCCTAACTCTCTTATAAAGCAGATTTTAGAGTTTCTGCCCTTTTTGGGTTCTAAAAGGCGCCTTAACGACTGGCCTAAACCGCTTAGGCTAGCACACTTAAATTTAAGGAAAATTGGGAAAAGAAATGACTCGCTAACCAAACCACTTCTACTAAAAATCCGAAATTTAGAACATGTGTTCCGAAATTTCGCCAAGAAAATCTAAAAAATTATAAAAACGGAGGTTAAAAAGGAGAAAAGTATACGCCTTGCCTACCTAGCCAAACCGCTTTATCTAGAAATGTAAAATTTAAAATATGTTTTCTGTTGACTATTGGACTAGTCAAAAATAAGGTAAATTTAATGTTTTTTGCCAGGAACGTGATAAAATTATTGAGCAAAGGCTGTCTCTTAAAGGTGAGCTCAAAGTCTTTTCTGAAATTTCTAATCTACTGAAGATACCAAGGAACTTATAAAAATTAAAATAAATGTTCTCTGAATTACGGGCTAATTGACCAAATTGACTTGTTTCTCACGTTCAAGTTGAATTTTGAGCTTTAATGTATTCAGAGACTTAAGTAAAATTTAATCACAAATATTTTTGTGCAATATTTTAACCCGCTATATCCGCGTTTTAAGGATATTTCCCTCCTTTTTCAACAAAAAACAAAAATGACCCATACAATGAGGAAAAAAATGTTCCTTGTATATTTTTTCATAAATCTGCTAAACACATATTATACCTAAAATGTAAAGATCTAAGTTTTTTATGCCGATTCAATGTAAGAATGTGCAAAAGGCGGGAAATTTTAACTCCCAAAAATAAAATTCAACGTAAATTTTTTTGTCCTCTTTAGTAGAATCCGTTGTCGAAACCTTGTTATTTCGATTGTGTTGTACAGTGTAAATAAAAATATACAATAGAAACAGAAACAAATATTTATGTTTATTTAAAGAAGATTATTTTCATTTAAAATGTTTAGAAAGAATTAATTTTAAAAAATACAACTTAAAAAAATCGAATTAAAAACAAAGAAATTTTTTATTTTAAAAAAATATGTTAGCCTTCTCTGAAAATGTGCCACAGAGTTGTACACAATTAGTAGTGTTGATACAGAGTCGTTTAGAAAAAGTAATTAAATTAAAAGTTAGCTTAACTCTTAATCAAACAGATTGATATATATAGTTTAATCGACTTGTTAAGTGCTCGATTAAGCAGTTAATCCAACTTTTGCTAAATTAACATTTCTGTGTAAATTGGGTATAAATATATCAATCATTTCATCACAAAAGCTTGATATACAAAGGCCATTAAAAGTCAGTTTCAACGAATGAAGTAAATAATTAGAAATATACATATTTGTTGTTTTACACAGGAAAAAAAAAGAACTTATCTAAAATCTAAACATTTGTTGACAAATAGCACATCTTCCAACTGCCTTAATTTACTTAAGCATTTAAAGGAGAGAATATAATATAGATTTTCTTAAGAAAACAATGTAATTTAATATCACTAAACGTTATAATCAATCATATCTTTTTCATTTTTTTTTTTCTTGAACACATGCAAAAAAGTAAACAATTTAGTGTAAAATATGTATATATATATATGTATATATTCTTTTAAATTTTATTACAAAGCAAAACCCCAAAAAATCAAATTTATTTAAAGCGAAAAATAACAAGAAAGAAATACGCAAAAAAATCTAAGAAAAAAAATAAAAAATAAAAAACAACAAACAACAAACAACAAACAACATTTTTTGAAAACAATCAACCGAAATATTATCAAGTTAAAAAAAGTTAATGCCTCTATGACAAAAGTCCATTTAAGTGTCGCCTTTCAACAGTGAGTCAACAGTTAACACCACTTAATTGTGGTGCTTCTTCTACTTGAAACAAAAAAAAAAAAAACTAACCACCAAATAATTTAGGTCGGCTAACTTATCTAAAAGATTATTCGTAGTTATTTGAAAATAACTTTATATAACAAAACAACTATTTTTTTTAGCAAAATTCGACTTTACTAATCAACATACGTAGTCTCTCTCAAGAGCGGTACAATCATTCCAACGCCTTTCTAATGTTTATAGAATGATTTATCTTTGGCCTCAAAATAGGTCTCTGTTTCGGCAATCACCGCTTCATTTGAACTAAATCTCTTTCCAGCGAGAATTTGTAGAGGTCTGAAAGCTGATAAAAATCGCTGGAAGTCAAATCTGGCGAGTACGGTGGGTGCGGAAGCAAGTACAGTGCACACGCAGAGAAAAACATGGTTGCAAGAAAATATGATAATTACGGAACTATAAAATGCTGGCAACAATCAATGAATAATTATAAATCAAATAAAACATGACTTTGAATTTACAGCCATAATACTGTCTTGTTTTCATAAGAAAAAAATGCTATCAGTATAGTCACCCATGTAAAAATTATAATGTATGATAATTTTCACCTGGGGGTTTTATTTTCGAAAATGTCTTACACATTTAACATTATAATTTACAATAATCAATTCATTTTCAAAAAGATTCTATACAAAGATTTTATTATATTTAATTAAACAGTAAGAATTTTTCAAAAAAAAAAAATATTTTTATTAATTCATTTCTTGTAAAGAATATATGAATTTTCTAGATCTAGATGAATTATCTAGATAGAAACAGTTTTCAGAATCTGCCAATTTTACTTTAAGGAAAAGTCCATAGAACCTAAAAATTTTTCTATCAAAAAAATTTCTAAAAATCTAGTATTTTGTATAGGATACATTTACGTACAAAACAACTCTTGGGCTCTACAGACTTTTTCTTATAAAAAAATTATTTTATTAATATTCTGAATACTTTTTCCACAAGTTGTGATTTCTTGTAGAAAAAGTACTCTGAATATTAATAAAATAATTTTTTTATAAGAACAAGTCGTTGTGGAATTTTTCTGATAGAAAAATTTTTAGATTCTATGGACTTTTCCTTAAAGTAAAATTTTCATATTCTGAAAACTGTTTCTAGATAAATTTTCATATATTCTTTAAAAAATTTTAATTCTAAAAAATTCTTAGATTCAGAGGACTTTTCATTAATAAATATACTTAGCTTCTAAGAACTCTTTCTAGTAGAAATATTTTTAAATTATAAGTTTTTTGAAAAAAAAAAAAAATCTGAATCGCTAAAGACTATCCAAAAAAGTTTTAAAAGTGTTCTTTGAATTTAAGAATTTTTCTATTAGAAAAAGCATTTAGAATATATGGTTTTTACTAAAAAAAGTACACTTAATTTTAAAAATTTTTCAAAGTATTTTTCTTAAAGAAAGCCCCTACAATCAAAAAAGTTTTCTAGAAAAAGTCCTTAATATACTTAAATTGAAAGAACTTTTTCTTAGTTTCTAATCATAATATAACTGTTGGGAATATATTATGGTAAAATTATGGTTATTTTATTATCATAATATGATCACTATATTATAGTATGACTATGGTCGGCACAATTATAATCCCAAACATATATGATGCTCTTCGAATATAATTGCCCCAACCATGTTTTTTCTCTGCGTTCATTGGCTTGGTAAAGAGCACTCGATCTTTAACATATCTGCCAGAGCGATTTTGTGAATTTTTTTTACGTTTTCCGGTATCACGACCTCATTTGTGGGATCAGAGCGTTCGGCGTCATCGGTGTTTGTACAACCACGTTTAAAGTCAGCAAACCACTTTGGCTTCAATTGTCTTTCTTCCCATTAAAAAGCAATACTAAATCAACACACGAAATTGTTTTGAATCCATTGTTTTTAAAATCGCAAAAGTAGCTTTAATTGGGACCTGTCCCGTGGTATGTGAAATTTGGACCGGTTCCGAGAATACATATCACGAGATAGGTGAAAATAGGACCGGTTCTTAAAATACCTTCCACGTGACAAGTTCAAAGTTCATGACATGTTCTCTTAGACCAATCTTGTGACATGTCACAGAGGATAATTGGCCGCCTCCTAGGACAAGCCCATGTTAAAGTGACCGGTCCCGTGACCTATCCTTATCACAGTGAACCGGTCACGCGACGTGTCCCGGGATGGGTCCATTTCCCGATGGGTTGTTCGCAGGTATCATTGGTAGAAGATTGGTAGTTCCAAAAAATCATATGGATTTTTCATTAGTGGCGCCACTTACAGGTTGGTTGAAAAGTTCCTGCGCTCGAAATGAAAGAATACCATTTTTGTTACGAAATTTATTTATTTAATATAATCTCCTGGAAGCTCAATACACTTGTTCCAATGATCTTCCAATAATTTTATCCCATCCTTATAATGGTTTTCCGGAAGCTCTGCAAAATAACCGTCTACGGCTGCTATGGCCTCTTCATTCGACGAAAAATGCTCTCCACGAAGAAATTGTTTGAGATTTCTGAAGAGATAGTAGTCACTGGGAGCCAAATCTGGTGAATACGGTGGATGTTCAAGCAATTCGTACTTTAATTCTTTGAATTTAGCCATCGTCAAAACATTTTTGTGAGCAGGTGCATTGTCTTGATGAAAAATGATTTTTTCCTTCTTTAAACTAGGTCTTTTCTAGAATTTTTTCATCCAGCTGATCCAAAAGACTGCAATAATATTCAGAGTTGATTGTTTTACCTTTCTGAAGATAATCAATCAACAAAATTCCTTTTGCATCCCAAAAAACTGATGCCATAACCTTCTTTGCTGATCGTTATGACTTCGCCTGCTTTGGAGCTGAACAACCGGCTTCAGTCCACTGTAAACGTTCTTGTTTCAATTTAGGATCATGGTGGTAGATCCAAGTCTCATCCATAGTTATAAAACGACCCATGAAGTTAGTTTTATTCGGCTTAAAACGCTCCAAATTACGCTGAGAAATTTGTTTTCGATCCAGTTTTTGTTAAATTGTTAATGCGTGCGGCACTAACTTTCCAAACAGTTTTTTCATACGTAATTCTTCATGTAAAATATGGAGTACTCGTTCGTCTGAGATGCCTATGGCATTAGCAATTTCTCGCTTAGTCAAACTTGGACTTCACTAACCATATTATGTAACTGCTCAATGATTTCTGCTGTGGTTGCAGTTTTTGGTCGTCCTTCGCGTGGATCGTCTTTAAGGCTGGTACGACCACGTTTAAATTCACCAGCCCAAAATTCAACGGTGCATTTTGAAGGTGAGGACTCCTTATACACTTCTAACAATTGTTCATAAATTTCCTTTGCTTTTAAACCCTTCAAAACAAAGAATCTAATGACTGCACGATATTCAATTTTTTCCATATTAAAATAAATCAATGACACGTCAACTTCAAATGGCTTGTAAACAAAGAAAGAATTGACAGAATGACTTGCAACTTTGCATTTGTTCTTAGGACAGTTATACCAACTTGAGAAAAAAAAGTTTGGAGCTAGCAGTGCCATCTCTTGGTGAGCGCAGGAACTTTTCAACCAACCTGTATGTGTAACCCTACGGATTTGTCAGCCGATGTGTCAGTGTTGAATTGAGCATTAAGCTTTTAGATAAGTTATCCGTCCTTAATGTTTTTAAAGTTATTTGATTTGTTAACTTAAAACTTTTGTTTTGTTAATAAATGAAAAAGATTTTTTCTAAATATTGTGCGGTTACTATTCATAAAATATCATGCTTATTTAACTGAGGCCGAGTTTTTGGGATGTTAGTTGAAATTGGTTTGGTAAACCGAAACCAAATTTTTTGTCAGCCATTTCTATGTTTATTAATATCAATTTGTCGGAACAAATTTTCTTAACATATAATTTTGGTCTTCATTGAAATAAAATAAATTAAACCAAAAGCAGTATTTAAGTTACATACAGCGATAAACTGAGTTTAAAGATAATCTATATCTCAAAAACTCAGCCTGAGAAAAACTCATCAACTAAAGTTGCTGCCAGCAGCTAAATCTATTATTCCCATATATTTACATACATAATGCCAAGTTGCAGGCAGCAGAAATTAATGCTGCTAGCACTGTGTTTAAGCACTTATGTGTGTATGTGTGTGGGATTGCGTGTGTGTGTGTATATATAGATAAGAAAATAAAGAAAATTACTTAAGTAGTTGTGGTTCAAAGGTGGTTTGCTTAGCTTAGATTTACTTGACTACCAGTAGATGTTTTGCTGTTGTTATTTGTTATTATCTAACTTTGTTGACGACATCATCATTTTTCAGGACCAAAGAAAGATATCACAAAAGTTAAGCCAAGTAAATGTAACTTGTGTTGTAGAATATTGTTTGACATCTCGGTATGATAAATATTTGTGCTTAAGAAATGTGAAAGATTAAATAATTTATAAACATTGTTAACGTTTTCATTTTTATTATTTGTGAAGAGCATTTATTTAAAACTTGAATTTTATATAGTTATCACTTGTAAGAATTTATTGTTATTTAACTTGTGGCAATAAGCGGTTAATTACACAGTGCAGCAATAAATTTTTGCCTTAAATGTGTAAAATGTGTACTTTTTGGTTTGTCTTACTTCCTTCCATTTATAAGTTTCAAAGGAAATTCTTGAATTAGGTTAAAACCAAAAATAAATAAAATTCTCAAAAAGTGAAACAAAAAAAAAGCAACCCAACTATTAGAAAGTTTAAACAAATTTTTAAAGCAATTCAAAGTTTTTAATAAAATATTTATTTACATTAAAATCTCAAAAAAGAATGCTCCAAAATAGTTAAAACTACTTTTTTTGTTATTACTAATTCACCATGAAAAAATAGATCTCCATATAAAAGAATAATGTCACTGACTTAAAATCAATCTCCCCAAGCCGCTGCAGATAGGTAGGATAAATTTGGTATATATAAGTTCCCTCTCCGGACTACAATTTGCAATGATTGAAGTTTGAAAAACTACGGGGACGGCCAAAAGAGCCAAAATGGTCCTTCTTGGCGGCCTGCCCAAACCCCTTTAGTTAGATGCCCGAATTATTGTTTCCTGGGGAATGGAGATTTGAACTTTTCCCCCAGGAATGTGGTGGAATTGTTGGCTGAAAAGGGGAAAGTCTCCCTTTTAACGGCCAGTCTAAGCCGCTTTGTCTAAACACCTGAAATTTAAAATATGGGTTCCATGAAGTAACAAATCACTTTTTAGAATTTTACTAGAATTATGACAAAAAGGGGGCTAAATAGTGGCAAGTATCCCCCTTAAAGGGCTGCCCAAATTTCTTTAAATACAAATCTGTTATTTAAATTAGGTGTTTCCCGGAGTTGTAACTAATTCACTACATAGAAACAAAAGATTCATAGTGACAACTAGAGTTGTCAAAACTGCTTTCCGAATTATTCGAGAAATCGGTTTATTTCAATTTTTTCGGTTCTTTTAAACCGGTTTTTAAAAATTACGATTTTCGAATTATTCGACAAACCGGATTTTTTTATCTCGAATTATTCGATGATTTCGAATATTTTAATTTTTGGTTTTCTTTTAAATTTTTTAAATTTTTTAGTTTTTTTTTTTAAACAACTTTTCAATACACATCACTACACTGCGGGAAAAAAGGGTCAGTTGGGAATTTGGACCTGTCCCGTGATAGGTAAAAACTTGACCGGTTCCTGAACTACCTACCACATGACCGGTTTAAAAGTCATGACATGTTCTTTTAGACCAGTCCTGTGACATGTCTCAGAGGGCAATTGACCCCCTCCTAGGACAAGCCCATGTTAAAGTGACCGCTCCCGTGACCGGTGCCTATCACAATGAACCGGTCACGTGACGTGTCCTGGGATAGTTCCTTTTCCCGCAGGGTATGTACACATGTGTTGTCATATAACATTAACAACAACAAAATAATTAAAAGCAAAATATATATTTTAGGTTGTTCTTTTTACGAAAAACTATAAAATTCTAAATAAAAGTGAATTGTAGAAAATTTTGCCTGTGCCGTGTTTTTAACACTAAGTTCTGTCGTTTGGCAATATTTCCAAAAAGCAAAAGAAAAATGTAAAGCAAAAAGCCCAAAGTCTCCGAAGATATTGTCATGTAAGAGATCTTTAACATCGTCGCTTTTAAATCACTTAAAAATATTCACAAAATCATGAATGACGACAAGTACACTCAGAATATTATGTAGTTAACTGTTTGTAGTTTAATAAAAAAGTTTTCCGTTCCATTTAAAAATAAAGGAACATACATTTATTTTTCAAAGAAATATTTATATTAACTTTTTTATACATTTATTCGAAATAATTTACTATCATTTACCGATTTTTTTCAGTTTCATTTATTTTTTTCATTTGTTTGAAATTTAATAAAAATTTACCCACAAAACGGAAACTTGTGGTTTATTTGTGTCCGTAACAGTTATTACAAATTTAAATTTTGTTTGCTGTCTGTTTCAAAAAAAAATATTCAAAAAATTTCAATTTGTTTTTTTATTTAAATTAGTTGTATATATACAAAAATTTTCAATACAAATTACAATAACTTCATAAACACACATACATACACAAATACATTCACACAAAAAGTGTTTATAGCTTCATATGCATACATACATTTTGTATTGTACGAGTATATTTAAAAAAAAAAACAAAAAATACAAAAACGGAAATAATTTCAAATAAATGAAAAAAACATTTATTTTTTAAGGATTGGTGGGTAAAATTTTGATATTTATTTTAAGTGATTATATCATTTGTTTCTTACGGATGTGTCAGTTGATTAATCAACATTTAAAAATAAATAACAAATGGCATTTATTTTAAATGAAAATTAAGTAGACCGGTTTTTAAATGAAATATCATTTCTTTTAAATGATATTTTCAGTTATTTTAACTTACAAACTTTTTTAAGTGTACCAGAACGATATGCAAATTAATATAAGAGTTTTATGAACAAAAAGAGGTGGAATATATTTAACTGTTTAAGAAGAAAAAAGCAACCAATGAAGAATTGTCGATAGTAGTTGACGAGTTGACTGACAACTAATAAATCTAATTCATTGAGAGTATTGGAAAAGTTTTTAAAAAATCACTACAGAAACAAGAACAGTTGAAAGAAAGAAGTTGGTCACCAAGTGTTACTCAAACTCGATGAGCATCGCTGGAATTCACTATCTATGATGATTTTAACATTTTTAAAAGTCAATAATTTTACACGAATAAGCTTTTTCAAAAGCTGATGTTAAATTGCTTGAAAATCTTTCACAAACATTAAAACCATTAGAAATTGCAATAAAAACGATACGGTTACATTATTAGACCAAGAGAGAATTTTCATGTTTCTATTGAAGACTATAAAAAACCCAAATAATATCAAGATTTCATAGTTTTAGTTAGACATTGAAAACCGGTTATTCGACCCGGTTTTGAGAGAAAAAACCGAAAACCCGTTTTAAATTGAGAC
This sequence comes from Eustalomyia histrio, assembly GCA_949748255.1. NCBI lineage: Eukaryota > Metazoa > Arthropoda > Insecta > Diptera > Anthomyiidae > Eustalomyia > Eustalomyia histrio. Next base: position 204,165,157 of record OX456523.1, on the reverse strand, counting down.
GAAACCCGGTTTTCTAATAGGTCGAATATTTGACAATTCTAGTGACAACCGAATTTCTTCCCAACTAAATATTTTGGTTGCAGCAACCGAATCATTTAGTTACCTCAACCAAATGTTTTCCGGATACAATTAAAATATTTGGTTTCAACCGAAATTCTGTTGAATTAACCAAATTTTGGTTGCGACAATCAAATATATCGGTGGCTCCAACCAAACCATTTGGTTGGCAAGAAATTCGGTTGTTACAATGAATATGTTTTCTATGTGTAAAAAGGTACTTTTTGAAATTTCCGAGAGAGAGAGAGAGATTTTGAGGGAGAGAAAGATGTGGTAGAAATGAAATAGAGAACGAGTGGAAAATTAAATCACTAGACAAGGGGAACGATACGGCATGGAACGAGGAAGGAAGTGGAGTTGAAACATTAGGCTAGTGTAACGAAAGGGAATAGAATTTTAACACTAGATAAGGAAAGCAATGAATTGAATTAGTAACAGGAATAAGTGGAGTTGTAAAATAAGATAACGTGAGTGAAATGGAATAGCATGGGTGGAAATGAGACACCAAACCATGGAAGAAAATAGGATAGAAGAGGAAACGATTGAAATTGAAACAGAGAAAACAAAGTGGAATGGAGCACACATCAATTTCAGTCATATTTGTCCCCCGAAAATAATATATGCATAAAAATACGAAAAACTGCCACAATAACAAAAAAAAAATGTAAAATAAACCAAAAATTATCCATTTTACAAAAATGTTCGTTATGAGTATCGATTTAAACATATTTCTTATATTTAAGCGATTTTTCTCTGTGATAGTTATTTTTATCAATTGCTGCATTATTAACTGTAATGAAATTAAAAACCAAGCACATTGAAGGGACATTGAAATTGTCAAAAAAAAAAATATGTTAAAAAAATTATGTTAAAATGAGACAAGTGCTGCCTTGATCACCCATCCCAGACAGATGGAGCTAAAAGTCCTGTCCAACAATTCTTGTTAGAAATCTGAAATTTAAAATAAGATTTCGCGGTGCTATAATCTAATTCCCTGATAATGTACATCTAGAGAAAAAATTGGTTGCAAAAACGAATTAAATTTTATTCTTAATATATTTCCATATTTAAAACTACTATATTTAACTGTTGAAAGCTTTACAAATTTTAAGATCTAAGATGATAAATGAACATTAGTTTTGTCTCACCTACAATATGTCCAAATATCATAGGTGGGTGCCACCAAGAAGAGCTTCCCTGTAAGTTTTAAACCCCACTTAGTGCATGCTTTGTGTACTGAGGTGTTCTGCTATTCGTTTCTGATAAAACATCACCATGACGGTGAAGAAGATTCATAATACACTGAAAGCTCTACTAACGGACGGATCTCGCAGCCAGACAGTTTCCATAGACGGACAAATTTCTTGGTCCCTTCTTAGAACTTAATAAGAAAAAAAAAACTATCCTGTAGGCGGACATGTCCCGTAACCAGACAAAATCTGCGTGACGATAGGTGTCTGCCTGTGGGAGCTTTCACTGTATCTATTTAAATAGCTCTACATCACAGGTATTACTATTTTCATGCATGATTTCTTCAAATTATACATATCATAAGAGGATTTATTTTTGGTTAAGTTTTGAGTCAAGTGAAGTTAACATAATATTAACTCGTGTATATATGATGTTTCTTTCTACAGAATTTACATATTCTAGTTAACAAATAGAACCATATATAAAAATGACATGTCATATATTCGTTATATTAAGATATCACATGCAATAAACCGACATTGAAAATTGGATAACAAAAATATACATTAAAAAAGCTATATTAAAAATTAACATTAATTTAGAACTTATATTCTTCAAAAAACATATTAAGCAAATATAATTAGGAGTTACAATAAATTCGGTAATTTTATTACTAATTTAACTAATTGCTATATAATATAAAATATTAATAAAAAAAGATAACAACCCGTGTAAAAAAAGTTGATCTGATGCAATATTTAATCATATCCAATATTTATTAATATCTAGCAAAACTTATTTGATCCGACAAATGGCAGATCAAATTAGATCCAGCAATGTATTTGGAAATTGAGTTACATTTGAATTGATCCAAATCAATAGCAGATCAAATTGTATCCAACAATATATTATATGGAATCTAGTTTATAAAACATATAAAAACATTTTTTTGTAAAAAAATTTTAATTTAAAAAATCTAAATTAAAAATTAAAAAATTGTGTCTTAAGCAAAAAAAAAAAATAAATTAACCATGCCCTCGTCAGGATTAGAACCCGGACTGCCAGAGTTGTAGTCGAACGCTTAACTCACTCATCCACACACTGCTATGATCAACAGCTGACTTTATAAAATTACATTATATGTGTAATTGTGTTATATATAATTATAACTTCGGGTCTTTTAAAGGGTGGTTAAATTTTAAGGGCCGATGTTGATTTTGAATAAAACACAAATTATTTAGGAAATGATTGCCATTTCTTTTTATTATGAAAATATGGTATGGTTCAATTATGTATGGAAAAAAATATCGGCCAAATGGCCGCCGCGACTTCGGCGGCACACCTCCATCCGATGGTCCAAATTTTCGATGACGCTGAAAATTTGAGGTTCCATGCCGTTAATGTGCCGAATTATCTGATCCTTTAGCTTTTGAGTTGTTGCTGGCTTATCGACGTTGACCTTTTTATTCAAATAACCCCAAAGAAAGAAGTCCTACCGTGTCAAATCACATGAACTTGGTGTCAAATCACATGATCACGGCCATTGAATTTGTCGCGCAAAAGAGCCATTGTTTCTTTAGCTGTGTGGCAAGTGGCACCGTCCTGTTGGAACCACATATCGTGCACATCCATATCTTCCAATTCGGGCCATAAAAAGTTCGTTATCATCTCACGATAGCGAACACTATTCACAGTAACTGCCTGACTGGCCTTATTTTGGAAAAAATACGGCCCGATGATGCCGCCAGCCCATAAACTGCACCAAACAGTCACTTCTTGTAGGTGCATTGGTTTTACGACAATCACTCTTGTATTACCATTCGCCCAAATGCGGCAATTCTGCTTATTGACGAATCCACTGAGGTGAAAATGTGCCTCATCACTGAAGATGATTTTCTTCGAAAATTGATCATCCACTGTTGCCATTTCTTGCCACCATTCTGACCATTGACGACGTTTGGAATGGTCAAGAGGCTTTAGTTCTTGAGTTAATTGCACATTGTAAGCGTGTAAATGCAAGTCTTTATGCATAATTTTCATCAACGACGAGCGTGAGAGGTGCAATTGTTGGGCACGACGACGAGTTGAGGTGGACGGCTCTTCAGCCACACTATCGCGAACAGCAGCAATATTTTCTGCACTAAGAGCTGTACGAGCATGAACTGGTGTTTTCACATCTCCTACAAACGCGGTTTGTTCAAATTTGTTGTACGCACATTTGGACGATTAAATTGATTACGAAGTGCACAATATGCATTTTGATTTGAACGCCTATTTTCATAATAAACCTGAATAACTTTAACGCGTTGCTCGATTGTGTATCTTTCTAAGGTTCAAATTGAGTTAGTCTGAAATTGAGAAATATCAAATAAAATGCAGAAAAAAACTTGAAGTTTAGGTGTGGTTCACATTCAACAACGGCCCTTAAAATTTAACCACCCTTTACATATGAAAAAAAAAACAATATCATATCATATCATATCATCATATGAAAATAAAAACAAAAGAAACACAAACAAAAAATATTTTTAATTTTCCTGGCTGTTATTCATTTCCATTGAATGGAACCACATATAATCATATCTAATAACATCTTATATCAAAAAACACGACTTTTGAGTTAATGATGTAGAAATGTGGATCACACCATTATTTAAAAGATATGAAAACATGGTAATGATATCTCTTTCCCTCATTAAATAACGACCAAAAGTGTTTTGTATTATACTCAACAGTTAAGCTAAATGGAAAATGCAATTATCTCGAAATCACTTATTTTGAGTTATGCTGGTCTTCTCGCAATTGAGTGATATGTAATTTTATATAGTGTTATATATAATTTTTTAAAGATCAGTATATAAAAATTTAAAAAAAAAACATATAATATAAAATTAAATATGGTTGTGCATACCGACATAAATATGTATTTATATATGATAATACATTATTAGAAAAACCACACATGATTATAAAAAAAAACTTTTTTACTTGGGAATACATAAAAATAATATTATTTTTAATTGAGATAAAACATTTTCAAATCCTACATTTGTGCAATAATTAATTACCCTTGAACTGACACAATGCCCAGCAAAAAAACACATTACCAAGTAATTAAGGTAGTAAGTAGCACACAAGTTTTGTTCGGAATGTCGCTAAATTCATGGATGGTCATTACCCTCCGCTTACCAAAAGGTGGAAATAACGAGTTACCAGCATGGTTAGTGAAGAAATAAGTGGTTATTTTCAATAGCAAAGTAAGTAGTTACTCTTGGTTAAACAATAGTGGTCCTTACTCAAATAAAAATCGATAAAAAAAACAATTTGTTAGTCTATCAAATCTTTATTTTTCGTGTATATATAAGTACTTCTACCATCCATTATCAGTGGATCATTATTTTGTGTTTTAAAGTAATGCCAAAGGTAACGACCTATCGTTATATGATAATCTACACATTACGATAATTTTGCTGGGTTTTAGAATCTAAAATGCATACATATCAAAAACATCAAAATATCATATTAAGAATTTATCATATAAACCAAATAAAAAATTGTAAATATGTAGTACAAATTCGTTAAATATTATTTAAATGCTTGCGGCATTTCCAGCATAATTTCAATATCACATTTAGCACGCAACCATATCAACGAAAAGTAGGCCTAAAAGCTTGTAATGGAACGAATAAACATACTCGAAATAATTTAATACACAAAATAATGTAAATTCACATACAAGTAACATATATTAAAAAAAAAACTTAAGATATATTAACTAGAAATATTTCTGAAATATTTTTTTTTATTTTATGACTTGTATTGTATGTATTTTTTTTCAAAATTTTTCAAATATTTTATTAAAATATTTATGAATTTCCTAAGAAAATATTTATGGAAATGTTAAGATATTTTTCCTAACTGAGCATGAATTCCTAATAAAATACTTGTTACTCTAAAAGTTTTTAGTTTTTACAAAACCTCAGTGTTTGTTTTTTTTTCATTCTTGCCAACAATACTAATAAACATCACCACCAAGTGTGGTAATAAAAATTTGTTACCCCAAAATGCAGCATGATGGTACAATGTTGTTACTAACTTTGTTTTGTACTCTTTTGTATTAAAATGAATAAACACTATCATTTTATGGTCAAATGAGCATAAAATAAGCTACAACATTTTTTAAAACAAAATAAAAGTAACCAGTAAATTATTTTCAAATTCTTGGCAATTGTTTTAGAGGAAAATTTTAAAAATACATGGAAAAGGCTTATTTGTCCGAGTAATCATTCATTAACTGTGAAAGTGTGGGTGGTGGTTCAGAACGGTCGCTCAGGTTGACCGTTTGGCACTCCTTCTAGCGCTGATCCTCACAATATTTTCCATCTTTTCTTAAATTCATAAATTAGTGTTTGTTATTCCATACACTCAGAAAAAGAAACATGGTTCGACATGTTGAATTATTATGTAATTTTCAATTCAACTACTTAGAGTTTCTCTATATTGTAACATTCATGTAAAAGGAATCACATTACTTTGTTTTTGGTGTAAAACAATTTTTGTCAAAGTTTTTCATAATTGTTGGAAATTCTTTTGAATAAACATTTGTATAACGTTTTGTAAAAAATTTAAAAACGATTTTATGTTTTTCATTTGACCTAAAGGACCAGCTCTGCAGTATTAAATTCCTACACGGCAATCATATTTGAAGATTGTGCCAAGCATAGTAGTATTAAAATATAGTTTTCATATTATTATAATGCTTGCAGTTATATATTATTATGCGAAACTATGAAAAAGTTCTTTATATATAAGAATATTTCTTTTAGAAATGTTTTTCCTAAAGAAAATATTTAGTACTAAGGACTAAGAAAAATACTTCAAAAAAAAAAATAAAATTCTAAGAACTTCTTTAATAAAAAAAACATAGATTCTATGGACTTTTTCTAATAGAAAAATTTTTAGATTATAAGAACATTTTAAAGATTTTTTTAGATGAGACTCTCAGAAAAAGTCCTTAGAATCTAAAAATATTTTTACTAGAAAAAGCCTTACACAGACAATACAGATGCGTGCTGACAACCGAATTTGTAGCCGTTTAAATGATTCGGGTGTGTAACCAAATATTTCTGCTGTGACAACAGAATACAAATTGAAACATGACTAATTTGATAGCGACAACAGTATTTCGATTGCCTCAATAACAATTCGATAGTAACAACCGATAAATTCGGTTTCTGGAAATGAACCATTCTATTGGCAACAAATTCGGTTGTCAGCAGGAATCTGTTTTCTGGGTATAGAATCTAAGTATTTTTCATGATAAAATGTCCTCTGAATCCAAGAATTTTTTATATAAAGGAAAACCTAAGAATCTCAGTTTTTTTAAGAACTTTTATCTAAGAAACAGTTCACAGAATTTGAGAATTTAAGCAAAAGTCCATATAAAAATCTAGAATTCTGTATAAGAAACCTTTTTGTTCCACAGATCAAAAAAAAAAATATTTTTTAATATTCTTAGTACTTTTCCACAAGAAAGTCGTTCTTTTACAAGAAATGATTTAATAAAAATATTAAAAAAAAATTATTAGGTTTATTTTTTTTGGATTTTAAGTAGATATAGACTTTTTAAGTTGTTAGTTATAGATATAGCTGCTTCAAAATTAAGAATGTATAAAAATGCTACCAAGTCTTGGAAATTATTGACTTTTTCTCTTTGAAATGTAAACAAAAATATTTGTCATAAAAATATTTGAAATTTTTGTATTTTTATTTTGATAAAATATTAAAAAAAAAAATAAAAGCTAACAAATGAATAATATGTTTGTTAGTAAAGGTAGAGCAGGGCAAACGAAAACAGATTTCGTACAAACACGGCCCCAAATATTCAAATTGCATTTGTTTAGAAAAAAATAAGAAAGGTCAGGTAAGTAGGGATAGTTGTTTTTTTTTACAAGTAGTTATAGATTTAAAATACGAAAAAAACAAACCTTTTGATTTTTTAAAAGGAATTAAAAAATATAATAGCTTGATATAGATTTTTTTAACAATGAATTTTCTCAACTATGCATTGATTAATGCAAATTATGTATAATGTTATATGTAAAACGTTTTTTTTTTTCGAAAATAAAATCCCCCAGGTGAAAGTTATCATATATTATTAACATTTTTACATGGGTGACTAAACTGATACAATTTTGTTTTATAAATACAAGCCATTAATATTAATATTATTTATAATTAATCAGCATTTTATAGTTCTATAATATCATATTTTTTTCATAGTCAGAATTTTTGTTACCACAGTATGGTTACAACCAATCATGTTATAAAATAAAATGATCAAATATTTACTATAATAATGATGGTAGCGACAATATTGTGGTTAGAACCTATTTATAAACGAATAACTTCATTGTGACAACCAAAACCGAATGCAACAAGCATAATATAGTTATCATGTTGCAACCATGTTTTTTGAACCTGACAAATTCGAGAAATATAACTAAAATATAGAGATCGAAATAATATATAACATTTTTTTTAAATGCACTTAGAATCATCAATTCCAACACCATAAAGTTAAGAACCCGCGGCAATATTTAGGGAAGCCTTTTTTTCTTGCCTGTGATCTTACTCCTTAACTCACTGGGCACTGTAATTTAGACACTATTTAAGGACTAGAGGTCTCTCTGATACGGCACTTGTACACTTAAAAAAGTTTGTAAGTTAAAATAACTGAAAATATCATTTAAAAGAAATGATATTTCATTTAAAACCCGGTCTACTTAATTTTCATTTAAATTAAATGCCATTTGTTATTTATTTTTAAATGTTGATTAATCAACTGACACATCCGTAAGAAACAAATGATATAATCAGTTAAAATAAATGTCAAAATTTTACCTACCAATCCTTAAAAAATAAATGTTTATTTCATTTATTTAAAATTGTTTTTGTATTTTTTGTTTTTTTTTTAATACAAAATGTATGTATGCATATGAAGCTATAATCACTTTTTGTGTAAATGTGTTTGTGTATGTATGTGTGTTTATGAAGTTCTTGTAATTTGTATTGAAAAATTTTGTATATATACAACCAATTTAAATAAAAAAACAAATTGAAATTTTTTGAATATTTTTTTTTTGAAATAGACAGCAAACAAAATTTAAATTTGTATTAACTGTTACGGACACAAATAAACCACAAGTTTCCGTTTTGTGGGTAAATTTTTATTAAATTTCAAACAAATGAAAAAAATAAATGAAACTGAAAAAATCGTTAAATTATAGTAAATTATTTCGAATAAATGTATAAAAAAGTTAATATAGATATGTATTTCTTTGAAAAATAAATGTATGTTTCTTTATTTTTAAATGGAACGGAAAACTTTTTTTTAAACTACAAACAGTTAACTACATAATATTCTGAGTGCAGGTTCTGCGAATGGAACGTTGAGAAAGTGGAAACCTAGTAGGGTAATTGGTTTAATTGGAAGCCTCAATTTAGGACAAAATGAGGGTGCACAAAAAAAAAAACATTACGAGGCATGACATGCACAGTGATGAATTTGATAGCTGCAATTTAACTTCTGAGTAGTTGTCTGTAAGTTGAAGTATACAATAATATATTTATATTTTACTATTGTATTATTATTTTATTATTATTACTATTCATTCTTTTAAAAATTGTATGTTTGTGGATCAAATTTAATAATGTATCAATTTATAAGTCCTTACCTTATTTTTTGCTACCCAAGTAAAAAAAAATTCATATAATCTTATCGCAAAAATGAGAACATGAAATTATATCAAATTCTAAATTAATGTGATATTATAAAATCTGATTTTATTGAACTTGATGCAATCTTACTTTATTTAATCTGTTTAAATGCAATTTGATAAAATTTTTATAAATATTGATGTTCTCAATTTTTAAATGATATTATAAATATAAATATATAAAGATGAAGTCAAAGCGCCGAAAAAAGAAAAAACTGAAATTGTCAAACGGAAGAAAATCGTAATACCAGATCACGAAACACCGAAAAAAGTCCAAACTCCAAAAAAATTCGAAGACTAACGAAAAAAAACAATTTAAAACCAAAAAATCAAAAAAGTGAATTTTAATGTTTTTCTCATTTTTATCGATTTTCCCAAGTTCGTTTTGTACGTTTTTAAGGGGCTAATAAATTTTTATCAGAAATCTAACTTATTTCATCTTATTCTACACTCTTTTAGGTACCAGAATTTACTCTTAAGTCCAAACCCGTTTTTTGACACACTAGGTCCCTTTTCTCGGAGAAGGTCACATATAAAAATATTAAATTTGAAAAAAGTTGATATGCAATACCTTTAATCATATGTATTTTGTAATAATAATTGTACACATATGATAAAGTAAAAATATTTTTACTTGGGTACATTACTATAAGTTTCTTATGCTAGACACGCAATATGCATAGCAACAATTTTTATTAAACATCACTCACATCTATTCACTGTTGGTGCTACTTTTTCTTTTTTTTGTTTGCTTTCCTAGTACTTCAAATAAAACTCTTTTACACGTGAGAAAAATTTTAAAATTTTAACATGACAAAGGAGGACTTGAAAATTTTGGAACAAAGAAAACAATGAATATGTATGTAGGATATTGTTTAAAAAAAATAAAATTATAAAAATTCACCTAAAATTTGTTTTTTTGAATAAATAAAGTTATCTAAGCAGCAAACTCGAAAACTTTGTAAAATTGTATTGATTCCATTGTAGAAAATCATTACCAATTAATGAGGTATATAGCTTATTTGCTGGTAGTGATAACTATAAAGAGATGCAGCGCAAAAGAATGAATTACCAATATGCTTACCAGTATTGATAACAATTTGTCTATAAATATATTTTCAAGTAAAAGTAAAATTTTATAAAATAATATTAATTTTTCTTTTTAATAAAATGTGCTCGTGCTGGCAACTCACACATATTGCCTAGGCTATAAGTTTGAAATTTGGTATGAAGGTTCCCCTTCCGCTAAGACGTGATTTTGGAAATTTCGTTTGGGAGGGGTATGGCAATAAATAAAAAAGTTTCCCTCGCCTTTTACGGCCACATTTATAATAAACAATGGGTGCTTAAGAAGGAGAAAAAGTCTTCCCTTTAAGACCTGACCAAACCACTTTAGCTAGAAATCTTAAAGTAGCAAAATATGTTCCTTGGAGTATGTACTAATTAGCGGCCTGTCCAAACCGCTTGGCTTAGAAACCTAAAATAAAACTGTGTACTCCCTGTATTATTAGCTAATTTACTTATAAAGTGTTTTATGAATTTTCGTGAGGGTTTAAAAGGAGGGCGGAAACGGCCTAACCAAACTGCTTTGGCTGAAAACTTGATATTTAAAATATCTGTTCCTTCGCTTTTCGGCTTATTCACTAATAAAAATACATTTTATAGAATATTGAAAAAAGGATTTTAAAAATGGGAAAAGTGCCACCCTTTACTGCTCAAATTGTTTTGGCTAGGAACCTGAAATTTGAAGAACTACGCCATTTTCAACTAAAATTGAGAGCTGTCCGAATGGAGTTGGGAAAATTCCAAATAAAATTGAGACTTTTTAAATAAAATTGATAAAAAACTTAAATTTTTTAATTTAAATTGAGAAAATTTCCAAATGAAATTGAGATTTTTCATTTGAAATTGAGAAAATTTCAAATAAAATTGGGAAAATTCCAAAATGAAATTGTGATTGTTTTTTATCAATTTATTTATTTTTTTTTAAAAGCGCCTCCTCAAAACTTTTTCGGCTGAAAACTGATGAATTGTGACATACAAGTAATTATTTTTTTATCTTAAATATTCACTTGTTTAGTTTTAAAAACAAAAAATAACATTAACAAAAAGTTTTTGAAACAATTATTTAAAAAAAATATCAGTAGTAGAAATTAATGGGGTTAAATTTGTTTCAAAACGTCCAACAAAATGGAATTAAAAGATAATTGCGGAATTGTGTTTTGCTATATTTATAAAAATGTTTTTTTATTCATTTAGAATTTTCTTAATTTCAAATGCAAAATCACAATTTAATTTGGAATTTTCTCAATTTAAAATGGACAATCTCAATTTCATTTGAAATTTTTTCAATTTCACTTGAAAGTGGTGTAGTGGAATTAAAACAGTAGAACCAATGGAATTGAAACGCTATATCAGAAGGGGAACGCGAAACGAGAAAAATTGAACGACTTGAATTAAAAGGCAACGAAATGAAATGGAACGGAAAACGGGTAAATTTTATAGCCTGTTCCTCGATCTCGAACGAAAAACTAGTCGAACGATAGCAAGACACTCGAATTAGAGTCAATTTGGGTTTCTCTATTTCGAAAGGCTTCGATCGACTTGACTTACGTGTGTCAATTTTTGTTTCTTACGCATTTACAAATCACAAAGATGCCAGATCATATATTTTGAGCATTTGTTAAAATTTTCTTTAAAAGTAGCAAAATTACTACTAAGATGCTTAAAGACAAAAACAACCCTGTTTAACAGTGAAAATCACATCATATGACAAATGAAATAAATAAAAAATAACAATAAACAAATCAATTTTTATTTGGAAAGTCTGTTTATTTGTGAAGATTTTTGTTATCGATTGGTTGTGGGTGAAATTGATGTTTGAAGAGCTTTTCTGTTGCCTGTTGTCTGTTCGGTGCGGTCACTGCTAAAGTCCTTGTAAAATAAAAGATGTAAAATAAAAAATGTAAATATGAGTTTCTTGGGCAAACGTAAGCCACAAACAACACAACACACATACCTTTTCCACTCAGCAACAGCGTAATAGGGGGTGAAACGGAGTTTAGTTTTCTGGTCAAATTTTCCTCCTCTGCGGAAAATTTGTTTGCTCCGAACACCAGAGTCCTTCTGGCAAGATCAGGCCTTTCTTCCATATAAAATACAAGCGTCTTCGGATAGTCCATTGTTGATTTTTTTTTTAACTAAAATTTAAAATTTTAATAAACTATAAATATTTGTATTATTTTGTACTTACTTTTTGTTATCCATTGCTTTTTTACTTCATTTTGCTTTTAAAAATATCAAATATATATTTACTCGACAAAAAAATAGCAAGTGACTGATTTTGACATTTGCGTTCGAGCTGTTCGAAATAGAGAAACCAAATTTTGTATGAAAACAGTTACGTTTTCATTCGACTTGTCGTTCGAGTCATCGTTCAGTTTTCTTTCGACTAGAAAGCGAACGAACGTGTTCTTTCGAAATAGAGGAACAGGCTATTAGATACTAGGAAAGGATTAGAAAACGAAATGGAACAGTGAAAAAGTGGAATAAAAACACTAAGTAATTTAGTGATATTTATCGATTTTAACTTATTTTTATTTTTTTCCAAATGATTTTTATTATAAAATCAAATTATATATTTAAAATTTGGTACTAAAAATAATAAACTTAGTTCTATTAAAGTAATTTTGTAATTGAATCAATTAACAAACTGCCAATAATTTATATTTCCTATGAAAGTTTTACTACTAATAATATTTTAAATAAATAAATTAATAAATAAATTTTTTTTTCTGTACAAGCTACGAGTATTACTATATAAGTTCACATTATAACAATAGTGAAATCTTTAGACTTCAAAAGTTATATTAAAAGCGATTCAAATTAGCTACATAAATATTCTTTACAGAATGATTTAATAGTGGAAATACTATTAATAGTTTTTAAATCTATAGGTAAAATGTTGTATTTTATACTTCCAATGTAATCAAAACGTTGTTTGATTTTCTCTAACATGGGAGTACTTAAATTTGTTCTATTTCGTGTGCTAAAGTATGATTGATTTTACACAAAAGATATCATATGGTGGCCAACATATTCAACACATTTGTAAACAAATAAAAAAAACCTTATACATGAGTATCATAAATGGGTAAAATAGTTCTTTTTATATCCTCAAACAGAAAAATAATTGAAAAGTCTATTGGTAAATTGTATATTATTTTTAATGACTCATTTTCCATACAATGAAGAGATTTTAACACGTTGCTGTTTTAATTATACTTGCCAAGTAATTTAAATGCGATTGTATCAAATACTTATGTATCATATGCTTCGCTTTCACATTCAATTTGCGCTTAAATTTGTACAAAACTCCAATTGCAGGAGCTGTTTTCCTCCTCATGTCTTTGATATGTAAATCCCAAGTGATTCCCAAATTTTTTCTAAGTGAGTTTTATATACAGTCTTCCCATCAACAAACACAGACAAAGTATTATTTAAACTTATAGAATGTGGACTAAAACGCACTAATTTTGTTTTATGTTTTAATGAATTTTTGAAATATTGCTTAGTAATTTTACTAAACACAGAGAAAAATTTTGTTTATTTTTTACTGAATTTATGATATTTCGACAAAAATTGGCTGGTTAAAATAAATATTGGTTTTCACAATAAAGTTTGCTTAATACAATTAAACTTTAGTTAACACAATCAAAAATTTAAAAATTATACACTTTTGAATGCGATTGCTTTTTCTTGTCTCTGTGTGTATTTAGTCAGTTAAGAACAACTTTATTAATCTATGATATGTTTTAAATAACAACCTACCCATTTCTGTTAATATATTGTCAGTACCTATGTAACAATGGAAATATATATAGGGTGATCCATTTCGAGATACTTTTTTCAATAGCCTTTTTTGAACAGATCACGTGTGAGTCGTGTCATGCTGTCATGTTATTTTGGTTAAGTATTATTTGGCATTTCATAATGGAAAGACTTACGCCTGAACAACGCTTACAAATCTTTCAACTTTATTACGAAAATTCACGTTCTGTGAGGAATGTGTTTCGTGCACCTCGTGCACCTGGTCAACATAATCGGCCTACTGAGCGTACTATTCGCAACACCATCACCCATTTTGAGACCCAGCATTCATTATTGGATAATAACGTCCAGCACGCTGTGAAGAAAATATAGCGGCCGTAGCTGAGAGTTTACACGAAGACTGTGGAGAGTCGATTCGGCGCTATCGTGCCATGATAACCGACTATTTGATGCCTGAAATTGAAGCTCGTGATCTCGGCGACATTTCAACAACACGGCGCCACTTCCCATACATCTCATCAATCAAGGAGTTTTTTGAGAGAACACTTCGGTGAGCACATAATTATACGTTTTGGGCCGGTCGATTGGCCACCAAGATCGTGTGATATTACACCGTTAGTCTTTTTCCTGTGGGAATATGTAAAGTCTAAAGTTTATGCGGGCAAGCCCGCAAGGTCTGGGCTATAAGGCGGCAGAGCCAAAACTTCCCATCCACTGTTTTCCAAATAGTTTTTGACCGGTCTTGCAACATGTGGGCGAGCGTTGTCATAATGAAAGATTATGGCCTCGTGTCTGGTCAAATATTCTGGTCGTTTTTCGTTGATTTCTCTCTTCAAAGAAATCAATTGTGTTCGGTACCGGTCCTCTGTGATCGTCTGACTTGATTTCAACAGCTCATAATATAAAACACCCTTCTGATCCCACCAAATACAGAGCATAACCTTGGCGCCATGAGTATTCGGCTTCGGCGTTGATTTGGCTGGTTGGCCGGGCTTTACATATGACTTTTTGTTGGCGCTTGGGGTTATCGTAATATATTCATTTTTCATCACCAGTAACAATACGATGCAAAAATTATTTATTTTTGTAGCGTTCAAACAACATTTCCGACATTCAAAATCGCATTTCAACGTAGGGAAATGACTCCCAATGATAATGCAAGTTCTTGATTTTGACCACAATCTTCGTCGAGTAATGCTTCCAATTCCTCATCTTAAAACTTTTTCGGCAGACCAGGCCTCTCCTTGTCTTGTGTCGAAATCACCACTTTTTAATCGCAAGTTTTTTGAGTTGGTGCATGTTGACCGTAAGCTTCTTTCAGCAGCCGTTATCAGACTTCCCCGCAAAACATCTTGTTTAAGCACAAAATTCCACATTATTATAGCGAATGAAAAAAATGTCTCGTCTATCGAATACACAATTATAATGAAAGATGTTTACCCTCCAAAATACCATATATGTTATTATTGACAAAAACCATATGTGATAGTTATGGCATCTGTTGTCCAAATCGACATTATTAACTTGTATACTCAATACAAGCCCATGTATGATCATGTCTGTTCATATATATTTCCATTCTTACATAGGTAAAGGAATACAAAATATCCATGAACTAATTTTTATCACACACAAATCAGTAATAAAGGGTGGTCCAACCTCACCTCATTTTAATGAAATTCACCACAAATATTGTAAATGGGTAGTGTTTATCAAATCAATAACCTTTCGACCACAAACCCTTTCGGTTTTCGAAATATGACGTCAGGAAAATTGGCAAAAACGTCAAAATATCGAAAAAGTGTCAATACAAAGTCGCCCATAACTTCTAAACTATATAACCTAAAATTTTTATTGGTACCATTTTAAAGGATTGCAGCAAGCACAATATATTAGCAGTGATCATGTCGCAACCATGTTTTTTCTCTGCGTGCATGGAGAGGTACACAATTGAACAGCGCGTTAATGAACTTCGTAATTTTTTTGGTCAGTATAATCGACCAAATGTGTCCACAATCGGCAGAATTCTGCGCAAGTTTCAGCAAAACGGGTCTGTAGGAAATGTGAAAACACCTGTGCATGATCGCCCAGTTCGTTCTGCAGAAACATTGCTGTTGTTCGCGATAGTGCGGCAGAAGAGCCGTCAACCTCGACTCGTCGTCGGTGTTCACTATCGCGAGATGATAAAAGACTTCTTGTGTCTAGAAATTAATGATATGGACCTGGACGATATGTGGTTCCAACAGGATGGTGCCACTTGCCACACAGCCAACGAAATCACGGCTTTTGTGCGAGAAATTCAATGGCCGTGTTATCTCACGTCGTGGCGATCTGAATTGACCGCCACGATGATGTGATTTGACACCGTTTGGACTTCTTTCTTTGAGGATATTTAAAAGAAAAAGTCAACAATTCAAGAGCTAAAGGATGAGATAATTCGGCACATTAACGATTATGTCTCAGAATCATTGAATATATGAGCCATGGAATAGAGGTATGCCACCGAAGCAGTGGCGAGCATTTGGCCGATATTTTATTTTACACATAATTGTCGTACATACTTATATCGTAATAAAAAAACATTAAGATAATTCTCTGAAAACTTTTTGTTTTATTTACAATTAACATTTAGCATTATGGTTGGACCACCTTTCAGTTGTGGCCACCGAATTTGTTGTCAATCAAATTCTGGCGGTTACGACAACTGTCTTCGTATTTAATTATATTAATATTTTTAGTTCTGAGCGCTAGTATTCAGTTGTCTAATATAATATTTACATACCACATACAATTTACTACATTCCATAAAATTCCAATTTAAGAAATATTTTATTTTTATATTTTTTTCTGTAACGGACCAGGGCATTCAGTTTAATAGTTCACATATAGGGAAAAAAGATTCATCGTAACAACCAAATTTATGGCCAAGCGCATATTTTGGTTGCAGCAACTAAATAATTTTGTTGTCGCAACCAAATGAGTTCCTGCGACAATTGAAATATATGGTTTCAACCGAAATTCTGTTGCATTAACCTTCACTCGTCATAAACAAATATATCGGTGGTTTCAACCAAACCATTCGGCTGGCAAGATATTCGGTTGCTACAATGAATTTTATTTTACCTGTGCACTCTTGCTTAATGAACCACAACTAATTTTTATTTTTTCTATATATCTGCTATTTTTAATTTAATTAAATTCAATTTCTTGTTTGCTTTTTCCATTATTTGAACTTGAAAATTCGGCTACCTCTCTACCCACTACACCACAAACACTTATAAATATTTATGGGTAATTATGCTAAAAATTCATATATATGTATATTAGTTTTCTTAATTGATATTGCTGTCGCTGTGGATCGAACTGGCAATCTTATGTGTAACAGTCCAATGCGCTAACCATTTCATAACAATGCCAACCGAATTTGTATTTAAATATAGACAATTTTTTAATAAATCAAAAATCGTTTTAATTTTTTATTATGATTGCTAAATTTTGTAAAAACAAACGAACTATTTTTTTAAAATTAGTTGGAAATACCAATAATTAAATAATTGGATTGATTTTAAGTTCCTTTTCCCTCGTTTTATTTCCAATACAATTCCCGGCAGAACATTGGTAATGGGTGCGATATTCCCATGCGTTACCTTGTAATGATAGCTCGTTACCTTTTTCATTATTTGCAAGCATAAAGTAATAAGTTACTCATTATTGATTACGTAATATATGATTTATAAATGTAAAGTAATAATTGAAATATTTTTGAAAATCAATTTTTAGATACATTACTTTGTGTTTTTTTAAGCAAAAGGGTAATGTGTGTTTGTTTTGATAACACTAGCGAAAAAAGGAAGCGCAACAATTCATTTAAGTTTAAAGCAATCAAATACTATATTCGTCGATAGCTCAGTGGGTAGAGTTGTTAGCTGGCAACCAAATTTCCCTGGTCCTATTCCCATCTTGACCACATTATTTTTAATTACAAAAATTTTAAATAAAATATTTGTAATAATTTTTTTAATAAAAATTCCTCTTTTTTAAAAATCTATTTTTAGACACATTACTTTTTCCATTCTCGTAACCATATAAGTAACCCCTTACATTATCACCTCCAAAGTAATGGATATATACATTACTTTGAGGCTCATCGCCTGTAAAATTCATCAATGAAGTAAGGTGTAAAGTAATCCATCGGCCCCTATGGCTATACATTACTTTACCCATTATTTGGTAATGTGCGGTTTTGCTGGGTTATTTATTAAGGGACTATATTTACTTTATTATAATATCAATAACTTAATTACAAATAAACTTTAATGGTTTTGATCGCATTACAATCAATATTTTCTATGGGCGAATAAAATCCGATTAAAATCGTGTCGAAAATTTTTGTAAAACCTTAAAAGCAAAATTTATTACAATAAATGAGGGAAAAATCAAATTTATTTTACAGTTCAACAAATATTTGACAGTTTTGTTAAAATGTTTTTGCCTTTCTAAAGATGTTATAAGTAAAAGAAAGCTCCCTTTTTTGTATACTAACAATTCCCTTAAAACAAAATTTGTTATCAAAAAAAAAAAGAAACACAAAATCTTATTTTTCATACATAATTATATTGAAAAAGTTAAGTTTTTTCTTCCCTCCTTGACTTTTTTTAGTTTTTTCTTTTATATGTTTTTTTATTTCGTTTTATTTTTCATAATACTATATTTGTTGTAAAGCTCGTTCTTGTATTCTTTTTTTTATTTAAAAATGTATTCAAATGTTAATAATTCATATTTACTTTTAGCATCAAATAAGAAAACATCAAAATGTTAAACAAATTCTGTATAAAAATACACATAAAAAACCAAATCCTAAAATTAAAAGGGATCCTTGATGTCTGCTTGTAAAAATTGTACAGTATCATGGTAACTGATACAAAAACGAAATGTTAAGTAAAGATTTTTTCTATGTATAATGTCAACGATACTTGTAATATATATTATATTTACTTTAAAGTATATACTGTGTTATATACGTATATAAATATTTGTTATAATTATTTTAATATCATCTCTATACAGTAAAACTTGTTTAAACCGAATATGTTAATACAAATTCGCTTAAGACGAATTCGTATTAACAGTTTATTCGCTTAAGACGAATTCGTATTAACAGATGTTGACAGAAACAAACTATTTCTGACAATCCTAAAAATAAAAGTTCGAGCATTTTTTCAATTCAAACTAGCAGTTTCTTCTCTTGTTTTTGAGTTTTTACAAGTTTTTAACTGAATATCTTAAATTTATTGCAAATTGTTTATTTATTGAATCCACTGAAAAAAATTGCGCTACTTTTTTAAACTGTCTTTAGAAATTTAAATTATTTTATAAATAATTAAAACTTGTTAAATAAATTTCTGCAAAATTTTCTAGTCTCTCGGGGTTTGTCATAAACGGGGTTTACTATGTATTCTCTAGTAATCATATTTTGTTTGAATACAAAATAATTTGTATACACAAAATAGAACTAAATAAATTTATTGTACATAATGAAAAATACGTGTTATTATCAAATTGTTATATAAAGAATTTTTATTTAAATTAAAATTTAATATAAAAATTTTATGCTTTTGAATATCAAAAATATTCAAATACAATGAAATTAAAACTACATTTTTGATTCAAAAAATATACAACGATGGTTTTTTAATAATTTCGTTTTTATGTCTTTATTAAGTTGAAGTTTAAAATAAAAAATAATTCAATTATGAGATATTTCCTACAAACTGTGCAGCTAAAAAAATTTGAACCGAAAACAAATAACTTATCATATATTTATACAGATTAACGATAAAAAATGAACTATGCAACCACAGACGGTAAGGTGTATTATGTTGGAATCAAAACAATCCATATTTTAAACAAAAATTGTTGAAGTTGATTGGAAATGCCAAAAAGTGTTTTTATCTATAAAAAAAAAATCTTAATGGATGAAATCTACAAAATGTGTTAATTAGTGTTATGGTGTAATGGTTAGAGCTCCAGACTATTTAACAGAGAGTTGCGAATTCGATCCCCAGCAGTGGTACATCCAATTTAGAATATTAATATGAATGAATTTGTTATCTTTTAGGGCTATGCACTAAAAAGCTTTAACAATTTCGCCAACTCTCCTTCATAATTGTGGGCAACAATTGCTCTAAGGTTTATCATATCGCGCTATTACAGTTTGCCACATTTGGAGCCCTTCATCTTTCATCACCTTTCATCTCTCCTCTATTTCCTTTCCAAAGGAAGCAACACATTGACTAGTAGAAAGAATTTCCTAAGTGTTGCTATTATCTAAAAAAAATGCACGTCTGTCTGCATGTGCGAGTGCAATGCACATAAAAACTGAAGTTGTTGAAATAGAAGAAAAAATGTCCAAAAATTATAAAAATTGTTGAATTAGAAAAATCGCTAATATTGAAAAAATCTTCAATTAAAAAAAAAAAAAGAATATAAAACTAAAAATTAAATTGTTAACAAAATCGCTAGGATGTTAAAAATCGTCTAAATGTAAAAATATCGTCATACGAGGGTGGATCAATAAGGCCGTGACTTTTCGAACTTCCCTCGTAGTTATATGAAATGCAACACTGTTCCCATCAAGTACCACCTGTTAATAGACTACTCTCAAATTTGGGCAAGTTCCCTCATTTACTTTGCGTCAATCAAAACAAAGAAAAGCTTGATAAATACGATGGGGACTCTGCACTGTCGATTTTAATGCTAAAAAAGTGATTCACTTAGGTAGAACGCTAAAATTTGGTATGTAGGTTTCCCCTCCGGCGTAGACATCCGCTTAGACGTGAATTGAATAGTCCTTCGGGGAGGGGGAAAAAGGGAAAAACTCCCCTTTTAAGGGCTGACCAAACCCCTTTAACTAGAAATCTGAAATTTGGAATATACCTTCCTGGAATTCAGTGCTACCACTTTGATAAGGTAAATTTTAGAATTTTGGGCAGTAAAGTTGTAAGAATAGACGAAAAGTATCCCCCTTATCGGCCTGCCCAAACCGTTGGACCTAGTAAGTTAAAATTTGGTATGCAAGTTCCTTTTCCAGTGTAGATAATAGCTAAGACGTGATTTTTGGAAAATACAACAGGGAGAGGCATAAAAGGGTAAAATTCTTTTAAAAAAATATGTGTTTACTGGAGTATGGGCTAACTCATTGATCAGCTACATTTTAGAATTGTATCCAGGTACATGGTAAAAATGGGGGTTCAAAGGGAAAAATCTAAAATTTAAAATATGTGTTACCTGTAGTATAGGCTTCATATAATAATTTTGGTCAGGGACATGGCGTTAACCCGGACAACCTTTTTCTATACTAACAACGTAGTGGGCTTTGCCAGCTAGTCTCTCATAACAAAGCTTAAAGTCTGCTAGAGAAAACAATCTTCATATGCATCCCCTCCCCCCTCCGCCACCCCCAAATACCAAATCAACATAAAAATTTGGTCTTACAATTCAAAATACTGAGATAGCGGTAAATTCGAAATATAAGCATCGTAGAGGAAAATTCATTTTTATTTCAAATATGAAAAGCAAAGAAGAAAAATGAAAGTGAACATCCGGCTTTAATCCAAAGGAGATCATTGGAAAAATTTAAGAGAATTTTTCTATTCAATTTCCACGAGAACTTTTCTTTATTTCTACTATTTTTCCAATTTTTGAAATTATTTTTACTGATAATTTTTTTTTCAATATCTGTAATTTCCTTGCATTTCGAAGTTTTTTTATAATTTTGAAAATTTTAGGTATTTTTCTTAATTTTGGCGATTTTTGAATTTTGTGATTTTTTTCTTTTTGGATGTTTGACATTTAATGAATTCATATGTGTTTCTTGTTTGCTCATATCTTCCTATTAAGCTTATTTTTTTTTTTAATTTTGCTCAATTTTATCTATATTTTAGTTTTTTGTAATTTTTAACACTTATATATTTTTTTTTTAAGTTTTCCGATGTTTTAACACTGGTGATTTATTCAAGTTTAAACAATTTTCTGAATTTTGTGAATTTTTTTTAAACGATTCTTTATAAATTCAACAAACTTTTATTTTTGGCAATTTATTATTTCACTTTATTTTATATTTTAGCGATTTTTTCAATTAGCTTACTCCCATTTTTGACGTTTTTATAATGAGGTGGGCCTTAACTGCGCATGAGAAAACTAACTAAAACAATTACAAAATTTTTAAATTTAATTGTTATTTATTTTATATATACTTATATTGTTTTTATTAATGACTTACAAATATAGTTAAAAATTATGTTTCTTTTAAAAACAAATGGTACATTAGAAGAAAAACTAAAATTAAATACTACTGCAACAGCTAACATATCTTATTTTCAAAAGTTATTTGAGTGCAATAAGTTAAAAATTATAAATTTTCAAAAAAAAGATTGACAATAAAATATAACTTTACTAACTTACAGTTAAAGGTTAAAGTGCTTAACAGGCAAACTCTTATGTTGGAGGGTTCCCATGGTGGACTAATAAATATGTTGAGCGCTTTAATAATTTTAAAATAATTGCATTCCATTGCCATGTAACAACTTTAAAAGTTTAAAACATTTTAAAACGCTTTAAATTACACTGTCCAACAAATTAAAACTTTTTGAATGGAACAGAATAAGTAGATCATTTTTGTAGAACAAACTTATGGTCCAGCACGTCTGAGTTTTTTTTTTTTACAATGGGTCAAAGTTTTCATTTTTTGGTCGAAGGGAGCATTATACTATATGAAAAAAATGCTGTAAGTTAATGTCTGAGAGAATTCTTATGGTCAAAGTTGTATTGTGGAATTGTATGAGGATTATTTTTGTGGAAGATCTTAACCCTATAACTGGTCTCTTTATGGGTCAATTTTACCCTTTTTTCGAGAAAATCAAAAAATATCCTTTAAAAAAGGACATTTAAGGATTAAAATATTCTACGAAAATGTTTGCCGGAAAATTTAAGTGGGGGTTACCAAAGACACCAATGTTGTAAATAAAGCTCTTTACGCTTAATTAGTAAAATTATACACCAACATATACAAAACAGGTAAAAACGGCGTCAGGTTCGGCCGGGCCAAACACTGAGTTCTCGCGTCTAGTAAGCTGTGGCTTACAAATCGGGTGTGATATTTATTAAAATTAATAATAAAAAATAATAGAAAAAATTCAAGCATAATTGAGCTACCAAGCAGTACATATCGGGTGTGATTTTTACTAAAATTAATATAAAAAAAGAAAAATGAAAGCTTAAATAAGCATGGCGGATTCTGTTTGCAAATTAAGAGATTGGTTTTGTTTTATTTGTGGACATTTTACGCACCAGAAGATAGATATTCCCTACAATTGAAGAACCATATTTTCTTTTCTTTGGGATACGATTTTTATCTGAAGCTTGGATACCAAAAACCGTATGTACTACTTGCGAAAGTGGTCTTTTGACCTGGTACAAAGGCTGTACTATAGCGCTGCCATTTTCTGCGCCTATTACATGGATTGAACCTGAAGATTACAAATCAGATACATGCTATTTCTGCGTAAATTACAAATTTGGTAGAAGCCAAAGGCACTACGCGATAATGACATATGAAGCAACAAATAATGTCATTTTACCAGAAGTGCGCTGTGAAGGTGTTCCGGTGCCTCAACCGCCTACACATACATTTTCGGCCAATATGACAGTCGCCAATACAGAAATAACAGCGGCGGTTGAAAACATATCAGATATAAGTTACTTGCCTCTTGATGGTTTAAACATATGTCCTAATTTGATAGACCAAGCTTATTTTGAAGATCTTGTAAGAGATTTAGGACTAACAAAAGAGAAAGCTGAAATATTATGTTCCAGATTGAAAAACAGGAATTTGATAAAAGCCGATGTAAAAGTTACATTTCCAAGAAAAAGACACGCCGATCTGGAAAGTTATTTTAAAAAATCAAAAGAACTTGTATACTGTTGCAGTATTGAAGAGGTTCTAAAATATCTAAAGCTTCCACTGGACTCTTCCGCTTGGCGACTATTTATAGATAGTTTAAAACACAGCTTAAAAGCAGTTTTACTGCACAATGGAAATATGCATCCATCAATACCGGTTGCGTATTCCACAAAAAAGGAGGAAACATATTTCAAATCTCTTAAATAAAATTGAATACTATAAATATAAATGGGAAGTATGCGGAGACTTCAAAATGATTGCAATATTGACTGGAATGCAAACAGGATACACAAAATATATGTGCTTTCTTTGTAAATGGGATTCACGTGCTACCAGCAGCCATTATCATTTTAAAACTTCGAAGAACGTAAAGAAAATATTATTGGTGACTTAAATGTAATCCATGAATCCCTTGTCCCAAAAGATAAGGTCATACTTCCACCGCTGCATATTAAGTTGGGCGTGGTGAAATATTTTATTAAAAGCTTAAATACACAAGGAAATGCTTTCAAACGCATTCAAACAATTTTCATCAGATTATCTGCAGCAAAATTAAATGAAGGTAAAATACGGTTTTAAGAAATAATTTATTTCATTTAATGTAAATTACCTTTTCTAGGAATGCTCGTTGGACCCGATATAAGAAAATTATTACAAGATGAAGAATTTTATGGTCATCTGTCGGATATGCAAAAGACAGCATTTGACTTTATGCAGCTGGTCATATCAGAATTCCTTGGAAACTCAAAAGCACAAAACTATGCAGAATATATTGAAAGCATGCTAATCGGTTTTAACAATATTGGCGTTAAGATGTCACTAAAGCTGCTTTTTCTGCACTCTCATCTCAATTTTTTTTAAAGAAAACCTTAGAGCGGTTTCAGATGAAAACGGTGAAAGATTTCATCAGGATATAAAGGTATTGGAAGAAAGATTCAAAGGGAAATCCCAAAGTGTAATGCTTGCTGAATACTTATGGGGCTTGTACAGAAACCTTGACCCATCGGAACATTCACGTCAAGCTAAATACAGGAAAGCATATTAAGTTTAATCTTTAATCCATTGTCATACTACTGCTATTTCCCAATTCCATTTTACTCGAAAATTTGAAGCAAAAAAATAAATATGTACATACTATAATAAACCACTATTAAAACAAAATTATAATTTTTTTTATAGAAGTTGGCGTGTAATTTTGCCAATTAATCGTAAATAGCTTTATTTACAACAATGGTGTCTTTAGTGACCCCCACTGAAATTTTCCGGCAAACATTTTCGTAGAATATTTTAATCCTTAAATGTCCTTTTTTAACCCGGCGAAGGGAAGGTGGATTTTAGCTACACGGACATAGGAGTTGGGTCATAATGACCCGCTTATTAAACTTGAGGTTTTTTGCTATATTTATGAAAAAATATATACAATTTAGATTGAATCTAACCTTATTAAGAAAATAAAACATGACTTTGTTAAAAAATAACTAATTTATTTTTATTTTTAAACAAAAACATTTCATATTAAAAAAGTTAACAAAGGAGGCTTCTTCTAGCTTTAATATATTAAACACTTATTTTTTTATCAGTCTTTAAATTAAATTGGCATTTTGCTTTGAATAAAGTGAAATCGGTGTTGAGACATTACAAGCCTAAATATTTCTACTCCTGTGCCATCAGCAGCCCACAGATCGTCTGTATTCAGCCTTCCAGAGCGGTAGAGACCAGCCATATACAGAAGCTCTATAAAAGCTTTTCATTTCGCATTCTTTTATATGAGTGTACTTAGAAAAATTAGTACATGCAACAATTTTTCGTCTAATCCTTGCGTTTGTGTATACGAGAATGTTTTGCAACATATCATTAGTAAAAAAACAAGCTCCAACATTCGATTTCAGATTTAGCAGAGCTAGCTTCTGGTACAACACCTGGCAATTGTCTAATTATTTTTTCAACTCTAGTACAACCGTTTGTACGAAAATATTTTTTAGCCCAAACTGTACCGTCTTTACCAACATATTGCGAAAATTGTACCTCACGAATCGAAGAATTTTCTATTTGTGATGAAGCATTCCCCTGAAGTGGCGGCGAGTGAAATGTTGATAGATGGAATCTTATATCAGAGAGCGGCATATTGTCATCACTATCAGATACATCCTGTTCAGTGTCACTCGTCATACTACGCTCACTGACGTTATCGCCCTCTTCCATTAACTGTGGATCAGACAATGCGACATCCAAGTCAGATTCTTTGAGAATTGAAAAAATACGCTGCAGTTGTTTTTCTTCTTTGTCCATCTTTATTTAAACTACCAACTATATAGAAAAAACTAAATTACCTTATTGCACAAAAAATATTTATATACTGTTATATTGAACAATAATGTAAAGTTTTCCAACTTAAAATAGTATTTGATATGCAAGATACATAAAATACAAATAGCGCAAAATAACTACGTTGACTGCTACCTTTTTTAAGCACGTGTTACTCGAAGTACAATCACCATGCGACTGATTTGATATTTATAACATTCAGAGAGATTTAATATCTCCAGCTACTGAGAATAGCGTAGAGAAGAAAAGTACATTTTTAAAACCACGATTAATTCTAAAAGTGACCGGCGCTGGGTTAAAGGATATTTTTTTATTTTCTCGAAAAAAGGGTCAAATTGACCCATAAAGAGACCAGTTAGAGGGTTAAGATCTTCCACAAAAATAATCCTCATACAATTCCACAATACAACTCTGACCATAAGAATTCTCTC
The DNA here is from genome assembly GCA_949748255.1 of Eustalomyia histrio. Lineage (NCBI taxonomy): Eukaryota > Metazoa > Arthropoda > Insecta > Diptera > Anthomyiidae > Eustalomyia > Eustalomyia histrio. The sequence goes on along the minus strand of OX456523.1, from coordinate 204,138,584 downwards.
AGACATTAACTTACAGCATTTTTTTCATATATATAATGCTCCCTTCGACCGAAAAATTAAAACTTTGACCCACTGTAAAAAAACAACTCAGACGTGCTGGACCATAAGTTTGTTCTACAAAAATGATCTACTTGGAATTATAGGGTCGCTATTCTGTTCCAAAAATGCTGTTGGACAGTGTTATTTATCAATATTATTTTTATATTTTTTTTTTTTGTGATATAAATTTTTATCAAAATATCTGTTGACACATTTACCAATAAAGTTTTTGACACATTCCAATATACTACCACAACATGCAATAATAAAACATCTTTGTTGCCACAATTACAGGTTCACTTTAACGTTCAATATTATTTTGCATATAAGTAAGAAGGCAAAAAAATTCCTGACATCCTTTGCAAGTTCAATAGTTTGAATGTTTATCATGATATAGAGATACATATATTTCCGGACATAAATGATGTTAAACCACAAATTGTATAAAAAAAGAGTAACCACAATCATTAATGTAATGTGTTTGGTATGTGTGCAATAAGAGTAGTACATGCAAAAAAAAAATATGATTAGGACAATTATTTATATTCCAAGAGCATCATATATTTTTGAGTTTATGATGATGCCAATTATAGCATCGTAAAATTAACATAGATATCATATTGAAATAATTATATTAAAATTGTTTTCATAATGTTAATATTACACGCCTGATGATCACAATATAAACCTAAGTGAGGACACAATTGTCCTCAGTGATCATAAGATAATCGATCGGTAAGAATCATTTATATAATCATTAGGATCATATTTTGTATTCTATGCGTGATAAATGTTATGCATCGAATTAGTGGAATATTAAAATATTTTTGCTTATCTGATATTTACCAAATTTTAGTAAAAAATTTGGCAACATTTTTAAGCACTTACCCAAAATTGCGCATGATCGGGCAAAGCGCCGCTGCAAATACGGTTCAACCTGCAATTTAGTTCGACTTTATTTATACGCATTTGAACCGAGGTTGTCACATCGTTTTTTTACAAAATTTTTAAGCTATGTCCAAAATGTGGGCGATATTGGAAAATTATCACAGGGTCATATATTCCCCAACAGCACTTAAAGGTTAATTTTCTAAAATAAAATAAGAAAAATATTTTAAGAGCTAGGAAAATTATATTAATCAGTTTCACTAATATCACTTCAGAATATCTGTTATATAAAAGTGTTTAGAAAATTTAAATCTCTAAAAATTTGACCTTTGACCTTAAACTTAATATGTCTTCATTTCGCCATAATTTAAAGGATTAATGTAATTTATATTGTTTTGAAATATTCTGGCCAAAAAGCTATGCTGTCCTCGCCAAACGAACTAAGGAATGCCCACAACTGTTGGCAATTTAAAACCCAATCGGTGATTTTTTGGAAATTTCTTTAAAAAATAATTTAAAATTGGAGATTTGAAACCAGTGTTTAAAAATTCTGATCTATACGGCATTATTTTAAAACAAGTTAGCATTGTAGTTAAAAGAATACAAAAATGTTGCTGTAATAGATAATTTCAATTAAATTGTGATCGAATTTATTGATCAAGTGGTCTGTGACGTATTAATTGCGGGGGAAGTTTTAATAACTTGGCTGTTTTTCAACTGATTTTTGTTTTGTTGCCTTATTAGCATAATAATTGATTGCAAATTACAATTCCTTAATTATTTTAATTTCAACTCGTTCTAAAAAAAAACATTTTTGAGAAATTTAAAAAAAAAGTTATATTTACCTCCTGTAATCCGTTTTCAATCTTGAGGGCAGATGTCCGGTTATTCTAATTTTAGCAAGAAAAAAATTTTTTTGAGCATAAGCTGGCCTTAATATGTTAACATTTTTAAGCTTCAAGCCTATTGCGGGCGGGATAATACTAGGGGCGTGAGATATGTCATACAACTTAATGTTTTATATAGGTTTTCCTGGCCTCATCTTAAACCTATTGGAGTAAAATTTGGTACTGAGAATTTATATAACACTTTTAAGCATTAAGCCAAAAGTGGGGGAATTGGGACGAGAGGGCGTGGTACCTTTTCTACGATCTAATATTTGCACTTACTTTATATTGGCTCCTTCGGAATGTATATGAGCAGAGGTAAGCGCGCTGGTTTTAAAAACAATTATAAGCACTTCCAAGAAATTGGGTGGATTGGAAAAACGCTGCAGGGCACATTTAATATAACCCAAATTTTTAATATTAACATTTGTCCGCACCTGTTGAAAAAATTTTGTACGAATAAAATTTTTGACAGCATCTGATGGAATCTACTTAAAGGGACGAAACACATATTTGGACAAACACATATTTGAGCAAAATTTTGCACCATGTATTCTATAAATGTTTTTCGTGGCACTTAATATACCACCCACAATTTTTAAATGTTTTATCTCGGCTCCTGTTGAAAGTTTGTATAATATTTAGCACAGCATCTTGTAACAACTTTCTTAGACACTGTGCGAAATGTAAGCGAAATACAGGTTGGTTGAAAAGTTCCTGCGCTCACCAAGAGACGGCACTGTTAGCTCCAAACTTTTTTTTTTCTCAAGTTGGTATAACTGTCCTGAGAACACATGCAAAGTTGCAAGTCATTCTGTCAATTCTTTCTTTGTTTACAAGCCATTTTTTTAATATGAAAAAAATTTAATATCGTGCAGTCATTAGATTCTTTGTTTGAAGGGTTTAAAAGCATAGGAAATTTATGAACAATTGTTAGAAGTGTATAAGGAGTCCTCACCTTCAAAACGCACCGTTAAATTTTGGGCTGGTGAATTTAAACGTGGTCGTACCAGCCTTGAAGACGATCCACGCGAAGGACGACCAAAAACTGCAACTACAGCAGAAATCATTGAGCAGGTACATAACATGGTTAGTGAAGATGCAAGTTTGACTAAGCGTGAAATTGCTTATGCCATAGGCATCTCAGACCAACGAGTACTCCATATTTTACATGAAGAATTACGTATGAAAAAACTGTTTGGAAAGTTAGTGCCGCACACATTAACAATTCAACAAAAACTGGATCGAAAACAAATTTCTCAGCTTAATTTGGAGAGTTTTAAGCCGAATAAAACCGACTTCTTGCGTCGTTTTATAACTATGGATGAGACTTGGATCTACCAGCATGATCCTAAATTGAAACAAGAACGTTTACAGTGGACTAAAGCTGGTTGTTCAGCTCCAAAGCAGGTGAAGTCACAACGATCAGCAAAGAAGGTTATGGCATCAATTTTTTGGGATCCAAAAGGAATTTTGTTGATTGATTATCTTCAGAAAGGTAAAACAATCAACTCTGAATATTATTGCAGCCTTTTGGATCAGCTGGATGAAAAAAATCGTGAAAAAAGTCCTGGTTTAAAGAAGAAAAAAATTATTTTTCAACAAGACAATGCACCTGCTCACAAAAGTGTTTTGACGATGGTTAAATTCAAAGAATTAAAGTACGAATTGCTTGAACATCCATCGCATTCACCAGATTTGGCTCCCAGTGACTACTATCTCGTCAGAAATCTCAAACAATTCCTTCGTGGAAAGCATTTTTTGTCGAATGAAGAGGCCATAGCAGCCGTAGACGGTTATTTTGCGGAGCTTCCGGAAAACCATTATAAGGATGGAATAAAATTATTGGAAGATCATTGGAACAAGTGTATTGAGCTTCTAGGAGATTATATTGAATAACAAAATATATTTCGTAACAAAAACAGTATTCTTTCATTTCGAGCGCAGGAACTTTTTAAACAACCTGTATAAGAAGTGGCATGGCAACTTCGAAGTTTAAGAATCTCTTTGCCTTAGCTTCTGTTAAACGTGTTAAAGCGAAGGAATTACGCTACTGATTGACTGACTCACTCACATACTCAAAATCACCCAATGCTAGGAAATTTGAAATTTGGTACATATTCCTTTGGCGAAGAAATATGCTCAGATGGTATTTTTCGAAAGTCCTACAGGTAGAGGCAGATAGGCTATTAAGATGAAAATCTTTCCCTTTAACAGCCTTTTTGAAAATCCTACGAGGAGAAGGAAAAAGAAGAAATGTCTCCCCCCAACGGCCTGAAGGAACAAAAATCTCCTCCTTGAAGGCCTGCCCAAACTCTTTTGAAAAGAAACCTAAAATTTTAAATACATGTTGGCTAGAGTTAACCCATACTTTAACTGGTAAGAAAAATTGTTGGAGATCCATACGCTTAGTGGCTAAAAAAAAAATATTGACGGGCTGCACAAACCAATTTGGCTAGAAACCTTAAACTTGATATATCTGTTTCTTGGAGTATGGGCTAATTACTAACAATACCGAATTTTCGGAAATTTCTACGAGGATAAGGGGAGACATCTCTATGACGGTCTGCCCTTCATTTGGCTAAAAACATGAAACTTAAAATATGTGAACTCTGAAATTTAAAATATATGTTCCCTCTCTAACAAGGTATTTTTAAAACCATTTTCATTTGAGGACTCCGCTAGCAATGCTAGCCGGCAAAGCCCGTGATCATGTTGTTGGTTAAAATCAATTTACAAACCAACAACTTGATTGGGACAATCATATCCAAATGCAGCGAGTATAATTTAGTAGCAGTGATAATATTGAAAACCATATTTTTTTTCTCTGCATGTACATAGTATAGCGTAAAGTGTCATATCATGTGACTACAAGTATAAAGCAATCATGTTAAAATGTTTACTAAAATTGCTTTTAAAAGGCTTGTGTGTAATAATAATGGTGGTGACGATAATACATCAATATTGAAAGAGTACATTTAACACAACAATTTATAATCCACATCCTCAATAAGTATGGAAAAATATATATTGATAGAAAAATACATTTTTTAAATATTTTGTATTTATTACAAAAGCAATTTAAGGCAACTTCCCCTATATGTTTAACTTTTAGGAGCGGTTAATGAATGCCCAGTTAAGATTTACCAATCAGTTAAATTAAAAATTTTTTTTTATGGGAAACAACTGTAAATTTGTCAATTTAGATAGTAGTTATTAAGTAGCTAATGGGACACACAAATTAAAAACTAAACGAAAAAAAAATACTTAACCTCTATTCACAAATACTTTTTGATGTTGGTGTACTTATATGTAAACATGAAAATCTGAAAAAATTGTTATTTAAAATTTTATAAGTTTAACACACATGCTTGTATTAATTTGTTAAAAATCAAATTGCATAAATTGATTTAAATGCTTAATGAAAAATTGATTAAAATAAAAAACATGGAAGGAAATTTAATAATAGCTATGAAATGTATTACTGTTAAAAACTTGTTGATAATTATTTTATAATTTAACTGCAATACAAAATTATTGTAGAAAAATTCATGTACATAAAAAAGAATAGAACTGATAAGATCTTTTTATTTCTAAAATATGACTTATGTGTCACACTTTTTACCCAGATCTAATCAAATCAAGAGATCTGTTGACATCTAAAAGTATCTGACAAAATTGGTGATTTACCAACAATTTTATTTCCTTCAAAACAATCTAAAATACATATAAAATTAATCGATAATATAATCAGAAAGATGACGGCGGATTTTTCATTATATTCAGCCCATTTTGTTGTTTATTTTCAATCATTGTGTAATAATCAAAAAAAGCAGTAAAAGCAATTAAAAGTGGTTTTAAAATAATTATCAATTTGTAACTAACAAAACGGTAGAAAAAAATCGATTTTTGTAGATTTTTTTTTCCCAAATTGAAAGTTATTTTATTTGTATGCAATTACACAGCACACACAGCGACATATACTTTTATTTTATATGTGTGTATTTATATTTGATCAAACTATTCTGATTAAAAAAAGGAGTTATTTGAATTTCTATTTTTAGAAACAGACTGAAGGTCTGTATTTTTTATAGTTTGTATTTTAAAAGTTTAAAAGTTAAAAAAAATAAAAACCAACTCTACGTATTACTTTTTAAATAAACTACAGTCGTTAACGGAAAATATAACGTGAGTGTTTTTGTAACCAGATATGAGCAAATCTGGTTTTTATTTATTTTTTTTATTAAGTCTATAGAATAATATTCCTAAAAATACATGAATTTTTAAATAAAAATTTATTTATTTATTTCTATAATAACAAAATTGTATAACAAAATGTTTTTAAAACTAGATTTTGATGTATTAAATTCAATTACATGATTAAAATTTAATAAATTATAATCTTTAAATTTCCTTATTTAAGATATAATTAAAACGATGACATTTTTCAAAAAAAAAAAAAAAAAAAACAAATAATGATTACGAAGATTTCTGCAACGTACATTAAACGACATTTTCTCCAAAAGAAAATCTTACCATTAATTAAAACAAATACAAATAACATTGATTGTATTTTGCGTCAAGTTTTCAACATTTCTAATCCTAAATGCATACAACGGACTTCATATGAAGCAATAGGAAAAACATTATCCAAATGGGGTAATGAATACTTAATAAATTTCCTTTGTATTCTTTTTATACGTCAAATATGAATATCAACATGAGGGCTCCAAATTATTGCACTATACTCTAATTTAGATCTGACATATGATGTATATAATAATTTAAATGTATAGAGATCAGAAAAATCACTACAATATCTTCTAATAAATGCAAGGGTGGAGTAATAAATGTAAATCAGGCAAAAAAGTCAACTTCATCAACATTATTTACTAACTCAAGACCGATTCTGTATGGAGTATGTATAGGATTACGTATTTTTGTATATGACATATGAAAACTCTTATTCATATTAAAATTTAATTGATTATTAGCACACGATATATTAAGATTATTAAGATCACTTTGTAGCTTAAAAGCCTCATCCAAGCTCAATCAATTTTAAATAATACTTTGAAATCATCAGCATAAAGAAGAAACTGTAAATTCCTTAAACATAAATATACATTATTTATAAAGATATTAAACAACAAAGGACCCACTAAACTCCCTTGGGGTTGTTAAAGAACATGTCTGATATCACATCTGTTTATATCTGATACCAGTTCTAGTACCAGATTATAGCCATTCGAAGGTCACAAAATAAATACGCATATGTCGAAATATCAGGTCTGACCTGATCGCATTAGATATAATTGCACAATTTTTTTCTAATTAAATCTGATCAAATCTTGTCAGATCTGGCAATAAGAAATCAGATTCAACAAAAAATTAAAAAAAGCTTTCCTGGGTAAAAATATCCCATCTGACTAGATCTCATTAATTTGATCTCAAAATTGAGGATAAATTTGTGATATACAATATATATGACCAAATCTATACAGATATGGTCCAATTTGTTCTACACATATAATATATAAACAGATATAACAATAAAACAAGTAAAAAAGGGCTAAATTCGGCTGTGCCGAATCTTTGAATACCCTCCACCAATATCCTAAAAAGATGTTCTCTTCTGTTTTTGATACAAATAATATAAAAAAACTTTTGAAGTAAAATTATGTAGGTGAAAAAATTTTTTGAGGTGAAAAACTTTTTTAGATGTGAAAAGAACTTTTTTGGTGGAAAAAAAATATAGAGGTGAAAATATTTTTAAGGTGAAAAAATTTTTAAGGTGAAAAAATGTTTTGTCGTGAAAAAAATTTGAGTGGTGAAAAAATGTTTGAGGTGAACACAAAGTATTTACTGCTAAGCGACTGGTGAAAAAATATGAGAAAATATGTTATGTACCAGTCGCTACTATGAAATTGTACTAAATTTGTATGGGCAATTTAGAGGCACCTTTGCATTTTAACTAGTTTTTTTAACCATGGACTGCACAAAAAACACATTTTAAGCATAGTTTTTGTCAAATACACAATTATGTTCCGGCTAATGGTGACTAGCTCTGCAGCTGAATATGACTAATGGAAAGAATGCACTTTCTGATGCGCCACGTATTGATAAAAAATTGAAGTGTGTTTGTTTAATGGAGAGAATGCAGCAAAGAAATTAATTTGTTAAAGAAAGAACATGAGTTGTAACTATTTGTCAATAGATGGCCCATCAGAAGGTGCATTCTCCATTAGGCATATTACGTCAAACATTTAAAAAATTGACTTTAAAATTATGTAATAAGTCTACTAGCAACATCTGAATGTATTATAATTTAAAGTATGTAGTTTCTTTAATATTTTTGGAAAATAAATTAATTGAAAGCCTAATCCAAGGCTATATCGCCATGTGGCACGGTATAGTTTTACTGTGATTCTGCGCCACCTATTCAAAAGTAGCGGCACTAAAGCAATTATGCATTTTGCTCTTTCTTTATATATAAATTTCTTTGACCTAGCCATGGGGCAGGGTATTGTTTTAGTTAATTCACTGCCACCTATTCAAAAGTAGCGGCACTAAGGCAATTATGTATTTTGCTCTTTCTTTAGATAAAAATGTTTTTGGTTACATAAACAAAAAATACATTTTATGGAATGAAACGAAAAACCAACAAAGCTTAACAGAAAAACGCAATCTGGTTTACTATATCTCCTATAGTAGCCAAAGAATTGGAGATATTTGAACGTAAAATCCTAGGAAAATGCATCGGAAAAAATTATGAAAATTTCATAAAACGATTTTCAAATAGTTACATCTATGAAAATGCCAATGTTCTTCCCTTCTGTAGGTATTCCATGTCGTTGCAAGCCAGATTTGTTGAGAAACTTGCGCTACACGATAATATGCCCGTCAGCCAAATATACGAAAGCGAGAAAAACACCATCTGGGCTGGATCTACATATCTTTCTCCTGTCGGTATAATTAATGGACGTATTAACGACGATCCAGCTCCTCTGGACCTTACCTTATTCTATATGAGCCCAGCCTCCGGCAATCATAGGGGCTGAAGATGATATACGTATATACTAAATTTTTCATGAACTGTAATATGAATATGTTTTGTCAATTTATATAACAGAACTTTTGTTATTTAGTTTTAGTAATGTTAATTACAGACGTCTGCTCTGTTAGCGACTTTAACATTGTTGCTTCTTACGTTAACATAGTTATTAGAGTAACACACATATGTATAGCTCTAAGAATGTTATTATTCTCATAGTATGTTAGACAATAAATGTAATCGAAACAAGAAGAAGACTTAATAACATTTTTACTTACTCAACAGAAAATTAAAATAGATACAGAAAAATTGTACAAATTTGTATGGAAAATTTAGAGGTACCTTCACATTTCCACCCATAACTTTTGAACCGCTGAACCGATTTCGCTCATTTTAAATACCAAACTGCTCGAGAGGATGTTCAATAATCTGGGTAAAAATTGGCACCCCCGCTTGCGTGTTCGAGTCGTGATTGCCATTTCAACAGACAGACAGACAGACGGACATCGCTAAATCGACTTAAAATTGCATAAGGATCACGAATATATATACTTTATGGGGTCTTAAACATATATTTCGACATATTACAAATGGAATGACAAACTGATATATACCCTCACCATATATGGCTTTTTATATACATTTCTGTTTTGAAGCCTTTGATTCAAATGGCTAAGATCTGGTACTAGATCTGCTATCAGGTATGATTTTAACTGGCATGGGATATGATCCCATATGAACAATCACAAATATCATATCTTATCATATACATATGAACAAATGGAATTAGTTTCAATTATATCTAATTAGATTTAATTGGATCTAATCATATCTAATCTTTTTTAAATGGGTTATTTGTGTAAACACTTTATTAAGGTACTGCTGAAAGTGCTAAGATCTGGTAGCATATGAATAGATCTTCCACCAGATATGATCCTATATGACCAGATTTGCTTATATATGACCACAGAAATTATAAAATTTTCCAGTTTCTCTATATTTATCTTCCTTTATTCGATTTTCAATATTATATTATATTATTCCTTCAAATCGAGTTCAAGATCTTTTTATAAAAAATAATAATGATTATTTATTATTTCCTTTTTCAGGGAAGAAGTCACCCAATGTGGAGACGAAATATTGGAAGGAAATAATAAATAATCATTATTATTTTTTATAAAAAGATCTTGAACTCGATTTGAAGGAATAATATAATTTTCCAGTTTCCTTGAGATCAGTAGACCTGTCACTAGATCTGATTAGATCTGGCCATAAAGTGTAGCACCACATCTAATAAGATCTTAGCAAATCTGATAAGATATAATCTGTTTTACACGGGTGTAGATAAAAAAATTAAGGTGCTATTTTCTTAAATTTCTCGTGGAAGCTGATTAGATATAATGTGTCCTGATTTAATCTGTTTATGCAGGATTGCATCTAATTATACAGCATTAGAGCGCCCCGGAGGCTAGTTGGTAGCGTGCTAGCTTATCAGTGCGGGGGTCGTGGGTTCAATTCCCACCAGAGGCTTTGGTCTGTTTTCGCTACAATGAGCCGAAGGCCTTTGTTGCTAGTGCTCGGTTAGGGTATTAACATATAATTTGTAATTATATGATTAATAAATAAAATAAATAAATAAATATACAGCATTATGTCGGTATGTGAATATTAAAAAAACCCAAAAACAACCGATTTCCATATGTGTATGCGTGCACTTTGCTTATCAAATAAGTCCACAAAAAGAATTACATAGCGGTCAGATCTGGAGATCTGGGAGGTCACTTGCCAGACATGTTCACGTATGTGTTGTTTCTCCGTTCACCAATTGTGGCAATTTTGCTTCTTAACGCCGGCACACAGAGTGAAATGGGCTTCAAAATATGCTTTTCAAAATAAGGTTCAGTGCCACCTATTCGAACAATAATTTTGGGGCATTATTTTTGTGTGCCACACATTGCACTAAATTGTAAAGACTTTGTTATATCTAAAGGCATTCTAAAATAGATTATTTAAATAATTAATTATTATTTTCTTTGTTCCAATTAACTTTTATTCAATACTGAGTATAGAGTTATTAAAATAAAAATCATATTACATAACATTTTAAATAAAATTTTTATAACTTTTGTGTAAGGCCTTAATTGGACATATACCCTAAATACATTGTAAGATAAAAGCACTTTCATAGATTTTTCTAAAAATCGTTGATTTTCAAGACGCGAATAAAACGACCATTAAGCTAAAATTTCGTGAGGGTGTTTGAGCATATAACTAATTACAATTTTTAAACAAAATCAGAGAGGATTGTAAAAAGATTTAATTTTTTTTAAGTTCAACTGACATGTTTTAATTTTAGTACTTTCCTTGCCTTATTTTTTGTCAGTGCACTATAAATAAATATTACTCATACGCACTGATTGACAATTATTTATATATACTAACATATACTTATAGTTTTTTAATTAATATTACTCATACGCTTGGACTAATCATGTATCTTAACCCAGCAAAAATAAATGGAAGTGATTCTTAAGGAATTAATTTTTCATTGATTCTAAAGTATCGTTTAGTTCTGTTTTTTCTCTTCTAAGGAGGTTCTTTTTCACAACTTATTAAAATGTGATTTTTAATGAAATTAAACACTTTTCATATCTATGACGCCACAAAAAGTAAAAACTTTATTGTAGTAAAAGTTGCAAGCATTTCGAATAGAGATAAATAAGCCACGATTGTTGAATTTCCCGCTAAAATTTAACGAACATTAAAACTCAAACTTTGTATAGGAAACAACAACAAATGTGTCAGTTAAATTCCCAGGTAGAAGCTAACGGGAGATTGTTAAACTGGAGCTAAGGCTCGATGACTTACAAATTCAAAATTTATTTGGGAAGAGCAAAAGATTTAATTTTTCACTAAACCATAAGAAGGGCTTTGGATGCAATGAAAAAGGATCATAAAAGAAAACTTCCACCCTATGACACCCCTATGTAAAAATCATTGGTTCCGATCCAAATTTTCACAACACCGGAATATAAATCACTGCTTCTTTTTCTCTTCTTTTGCTACTTTTTTTTTTTGCTGGGAATATATTAAAACACAATCATAAAAATATAGTTTTCAATAAATTTAATATTGTTTTTATACTCAGAGCAAACATTATTGTATAAATTAAAACCACAATAAAATATTATAATTTTGATGCTGGCAATAAATTGAAAATACATTTTTATTACAATAATGAGACGATAAAGCACCTCATTAATTTTTTACTCGCCCTAAAGGCTTGATAAAAATTATGCAAGCAATTAAATATAATATACTTGTTACAATGAATACTAGAGGTATTCAAACAAAAATCAATTGAATTTGTAGAGTTATGATTAAGGTAATATTTTTCTTATATTTATAAAAATGGGAATATAAAATATGGAGGCGATGAAGTAAAGAAGGAATCGATTGAAAAGTTGTCTAATTTTTACAGGGTAATTTTTTTTTTTTGTAATGGAATTGAATCTATTTTTTTACGCCAAATTGATAGAAATTGTAATTAACACTAAATTATCTTAAACAAATGGTTTTCAAATTAAAAATCGGTTATAAGATATATATTAATGCGTCAACAAATGCTTGATCCTTTTGCAATTTTAAGTCGATATAGCGATACCCTTCTGTCTGTCTGTTGAAATAGCAAAGATGCAGCGATTAAAAATGTATGAGTGAAAAGGTGATGTAACGACTTATTTTTCCAAGGTATAATCAGAAAATAATTGTAAACAGTTTTATTTAATTTTAATTCACAACAGTTGTTTTCCTTTATTTAGTCTGATAAATGATAAGTTAAAAGATTTTCTGGCACAATTGCCTTCGAATCACCTCGAAAATTTGTTCCTTTCGATATCTTGACAGCAAGTTCCACCTTCTCTACTCAGAACCTTCGCTCGCTTCCGGATTTACTGTGTTCATATGCTCCTGATTGAATTTAGAAATTTTGATTATGAATTCCTAATTATTGTTTAACCAAATGGTCGCAAAACACTTACACAGAAAAAATTATTGCCAAAAATATATATATTTCAATTAATTCTTTTTCTTGATTTTTTGTTCATTTTCAATTAAAAGTTTAATCAAAAAAACAAAATTTTAATAATTTTTTTTTTTAACTTTAATTATTAAAATTTTGTTTTCCTGAAAATGCTAACAAATTGTTAGCGAAATATCGAAAATAAAATAAGTAATTTTATAAATAAAAGATCTTTAGCTTAAAAAATTGAATATTAATATTAAAATAAGATCGAATAAATTTATATAATTTAACAAAAAAATAATATAACAAATTCTTTTGCTGGTCCAAATATAATTAAATTTTTTATTTGTATTTACAAATATTTTAATTGAAACTTGATTGTAGTTTTTTTTGTGAAGTGAGCTTTGGTTTCGTATTCTAGTAACTTCTAAATTCAATGATTGCCAGTGCAGCAGCGCTTGGTGCGGATTATGATAACACAGAAATAAAATATATAAAATAAAATATATCTTCACCCAATAAATTAACGTGGGGTTAAATAGGAAATGTTTGCAATTAGAACAATTGAGGGGCGAAGAATGTTGATGAAGGTGACCGGGAAAAATAATATTTTACATTTTCTCATATTTTTTTCTACCATTCGCTTAAAAGTGAAAATTTTTTATATTCATCTCAAAATTTTTTTCTCAAACAAACATTTATTTTTTTATCTCAAAAAAAAAAAACAATTTATTTTCTGTCACCTCAAAAAATTTTTTTCACATCAAAATCATTTTTTTGACCTCCATAATTTTTTAACTACGAAATTTCTTGTTACATTATTTGTAACATAAACATTGTGTTGGATAGGCATTATAAAAATGTTACTATAGTACTTTTTGCGGTACTATTAGCGCCTTAAATTATTACATTGACTCATTTGCTGGAGTTCTTAAATATTCCCTATCATAACTTTTTAGTAATATAATTTCCGGTAAATACTGTTTTGAAAGAAAGTAACTTTTTCAGAGATGTTGGAGTTGGTACAATTATAATTTTTGTGTCACAATTAGTACTGTAAAATATTCCGTTATAATGATATATAATTTTTAACACCATAATAAGGAATTTAATTTCTATAACATGGCAGATATCGGAGATATTTAGGGATATATGCTGTTAAATTCAGATTTTATTGCAGTGGAAAGCTATATATATATCGCCAAAGTGCTGCTGCATAGAAAAATCATCGATGTCATTATTGTACCTCAAAGAGAGTTTAATATTTTATTTCAAGCTTTGGTGAAATTTTTTAATGAAAAATTTTGAGAAATAAACGAATAATCTATTTTTGGTACTTTTGTTGTCAAAATTTGATAATGATTGTTGGTAACTAACTAATATTGTAATTTAACGTCTTTTGTGGAGGGTGGAAAAATATTCAGAAACACCGATTTTAATGCTTACTTACTTATTTAAATGTGCCATGAGGCCAATGGAAACTCTCAAAATTTATTTTAAATATTCTCCGTATATCGCTGAACGTCTCTAATGTCCAGAAATATATATTGAAAATGAATACATGCACATAAAATAAGTTTTTTTTTACTACATGTAAAAATAGCATAAAGTGAAGAAGAAAAATATAATTTTAAAATATAAACTAACGGAGGGAAGACATTAAAATAATTTTAATTAATTATTTTTAAACAAAAAATATTTAAACCTTAGAGAATGCCTAATTTTACTTATAATTCAAAATAATACAAAATTTTACTTTTGTAGATTTTTTTTTTAAATTTAATATCCCTAACTGTAGTTAATAACTAACTATAAATTTAAATAATTATTTATCGGATTTAAATAATTTATGTTATACTTCATTTGCACTGCACCCCAAAATATATATTTTTTATTTTTTTTTAATTTTTGATTTAGAATGTGTATGGAATAAGAAAGACGAAAATTTGCGAAAAAAAATGCTAATAAGTATTCTGGGATTAACTGTTGTTTCTAAAAATTATTGCCTTAAAGTTGACATTTTGTTAAATCTTAAAAAAAAAGAAATACACACGCATAAACAACCTCTGCTTTGACATTTGATATATTTACACAGACAAATATACATTTGAAGAACATAAGTTATTTCTTTTTTTATATTTGAAAAATTATTTTGTAATTTACTTTCACTTAACTCTTAATAGATAGATGTGGGTAGGAAAAAGTTTTTAATTTACCTTTCTAATATAGAAAATTTCTGGAAATATATTGTTGCCTAAGAAAAGCGGAAGCATGCATCGGAAATCCTTAAGCTAAACAGAAAAATTTGTAAAAAAAAAGAACATATAAAGTCATTATCGTTTACACAAATTGTATACTTTATTTACATGCCTTCATTTTTAATATCATTTCAATCTTAACATAAACATGCTAGAAAAGGTGTTACCAGATTGGATGTGTTCTCTTTGGTACATGTTCATTTAATTTTAGGGAAATGTTTAATATGAATTATTATTTGATATAAAAACATCGGTTTGGGAATAACTCTAAAACCGGAGTTTTGAAAAATCTATTTCAAAATACTTCATGGATTAATTTTTGAACCGGTTTTGACAACTCTGTCCCCAAAATGGTTCAATATCAACACATGTTGTTCTTACAGGGCAAATTATAAACTAAACACTACAATTTTGATGAAACTTGAAAATTGTGTGTAAAAACTTGTCTAAGATCTGTCTGTCTCTGATTTTGGGACATCCTAGGAAATTACAGGGGCAAAATGGAGTTAGAAAATCAGCTCTTCTTCAATGTTTTGCTTATTATGGCATTTCATATGACTTCTGAATTTTCATATTTTATTCCCTATTTAATTTATCAAAGAATTTTTCTCTAAACCCCTTTTTGCTTTACCACCAGAGATTTTATGTGTATAAATCTTCATCTAATTAAATTATACGGTAACATAAACTTTAGGGACGTTATCCACATTTCCGATTTGAGAATTATATCTGACAAAATTTCAGTCACAACGACTTAACCAAAAAGAGGACACACATAAAAATTTTCTATTATAAATCACAGAAATTTTTTCTTCCTGTAAAAAAATTTCACTCAAACTTTAATAACCTAAAATGAGAAATATAATGATCAAAATTTAATTTGTAAAATAATAAACCCAATATACCATATGTTTACTAGAAAAATAAAAGGCTTGTATATTAAATTTGTGTGAAAACAAATTGTAATAAATTTTCACGTGAAATTAATTATCGTGAAAAAATCTTTTTTCTTTTATGCAGTTAACAGATTTTTCACCTTAAGCGCGCACAATTTAATTTAATTAATGATAAAATTGAAAATGGGGATAACTGTGGGGGTTATGACTTGTCATGTTAAAGACAAGGAGAGTTTATTCCAAATATGGATAGTACGACTAAAGAACAAATTTTTCTTGTGATGCGTCGTACGATCCTCTGGCCAATCGAGAACACACGGATGTTATCTATAATATAAACGAGTATTTAGAACAAAAACTCGGGCCCCAGGTTTAAGTTCACTTATCTCGGAAGAACAACTCCCATGGTTATATTGATAAAAAAAAGTGTAACACAACTAACGTTCCAACGATCAATTGAGTTGGCTACCCCACTGCCATTGATTAGCGGCAACGTTCTCCCTTGACTGCTCATGCCTAGAACCTCAAATGAATCCGATTCCTCAATATCGACACCACTCATGTAAATAGATGGTACTGACGACTACACAGCTTGGCTGTCATCTGCAAAAGAATAGTTGGGATTTAAAATTTAACCCAAATGAACATTTATAAAGACAAAAAAATTGAGCGGGAAAGAACGGAACCTTGAATTCAGCTGAAACTCGTCTGGTAAGACCCCATCTATAACTATTCTTATAGTGTGATGCCAGAGTAAAACTCCATATTAATCGAGATAAGTCAGCATCGACAGCAAAAGAATTAAGCTTTGACACAATTTATTTATGCCACCCATATTTGTTTGTGCGACGAAGGCGTATAGTTAGATCTCGTATAAACATTATTTCTGACAGTCAAGCGGACTACGAGGTATCTTCTGGACTAGTGATGGAGTGTATGCAGGCTCTCCATCGACTTAGTAGGAACAACTCCCTCAACCTGGGGTAGATTCCTGAAGGGCAATGAAAGGGCGGACTGTCTGGCCAACTGTGGACCCGTCGACACTTTATCGGTTCTGAACCTTTCTCTGGCGTGTAATGGTTATTGAATAAATTCTCGTGGCCAACGCCACACCAAGAGATTCATGTTCTGTAGGAAGGCCTTAAGGACGTAGAAGTAATTTACTGCCAAGGAGTACTTTACTGCGACCTCCGGTACCAAAAGTACAAGAAAGGTCAATCGGACACCGATATTTGTATTCGTCGAAGTATGTTCTCTGCGAATGTTCCAAGTTTCCGACATTTGCAATATTTCACCTGATAGGATTATTAGCTTTATCGGTAGCTTGGACCTTTAAGGGAGCTCTAGGCAGCACAAAATATCTATGCTGGTCGCATGCGTAGCTACATTTGAATCTAATCTAAATTGCTGACTACAAATTTCCGAAAGGAACACCATCAAATCTCATGTAGAACGAATTCAATAAAAGCCATACTGTCGATAGTTGAGCAGTGAGTTGGTTTCTAGATACTTTACAAGGTGGTAATTAACCATGCCCTCCATAAGAGCGCAGAACATATTACAATGGGGCGGTAATTGTCAGGGTTACTAACGGCACTATTTTTTGGGATTGACTGAAAATTAGGAAACTTCCATCACGATGAAATATATCCCGTAAGGTACTGTGTAACAAATAAGATGGCAAATGGATGCGGTAGCGCCGAAGGTTCAGCACCAGTGCTGGTATACTATCCATGCCCTCTATTTTGTTCACGTTGGGATCTGCAAGCGACCTTTTAACAAAACGAACTCTAAATAATTTCTTGGGTTCAGTGAATAATTATAAGAGTTTGGATAGCGGAGCTATCATTTTCCCTTTCACTTTTAGCTAATGACCAGAAGGGGTTGCTGCCCCTTGGAATAGAATTAACTTTAGCACGAAGACGCAGTTCGTAAAAAACTACTCGAGGCTAAGTATCCTGGGGACCTCGCCTGTTTACATTACTCCCTTTTGGAGTTGACTGCATCGTTGCAGGCCTGGTTAGTCCAACATTTATTTCTTCCTTTAACCGATGTATGCTTTACAGAAAAAAAGATGACTTCATTCTAAGCAATATCACGCTTTCTATTATTTTCGCAGCGGCATCAACATCGTGGTCGAGAAAACAAAGTTTCCAATTAAATTGACGATAAAAATCGTGGAAGTCTACCCAACGAGCATTTTGATGCACGGAGGGAACAGATTCATTGTGACAACGGAATTTCTTGCCAACGAAATGGTTTAATTGCAGCAACTGAATTATTTGGCTGTGAAACCGAAAATCCTTTGCATTAACTGAATTTCTTTTGCAACATACATAAATATCGATGACCACAACCGAACCACGCGGTTGGCAAACAATTCGGTTATCATAATGAAGTATGTGAAACGCTACCAAATTTATTTTATATAAGGAAAGGATGCGGAAATGATAATATGGTCCGAGATACCGAGAGGTGCAAATAAATTCACTTCCTACTTATTAGAATGCGATTTTTCTTCCTTTGTTTCATCGCTTTTTTCCACAAGTTACAAATATTGTGATAGATCACTACTTAATTGGAGGCTTTGCTTAAAACAATTTCCTTATCTCTTTGGTTATAAATTTCTTATAAAAAGTGAATAAAAATATTTTCGTTAAATTTAATAATTCTTCAGATGAACATTAGATTATAGATTTAAATAACAAAAACTGATGAAAGTTTGGAAACTTTTTATGTTTTCCCTGGTATTTTGGTAATTTAAAAAATAATGGAGGAATCTAAACATGAGGGCATCACTGTGCCAATACAACTAACCATAATTTTGTTTTAATTTTCTTCAGGTTTGTTGTTTTTTTTTTCTTCTGCATATTTTAGCAACAACTCTCTTGGGTAACAATCTGTAACATGTGTTTAACTACTGTAGCCATATTAGATGTTTGTTTATTTTTTTGTATTTTTCTGACTCTCTATCAACATAAATGAACGTAAACCGGATGTGTTGAGTCGGTAACTACTTTAACATAAAGATGTTGTATGTGAAATACTCACACATGCACAGGGGAATGTGTTTAAACATCGTCGTGGTGTGTGTTGTACGAGTAGCAAATGTGGTACATGTTTAACTGCTTAAGTTATAGTTGGGTGTGTTTGTTGTTAAAATGATTTTCATTTAGAAAAAAAAACAAGTCTAAGTAATAGTTTTAAACGGATTTTAAAGTATTAGGAATTGGTATAATCAATGCTTTTCAGATTGTCCCCTCCTTTTTTCAGAGATTTCACCAACAAAAACGATGTGTTTTACTCCAAACAACAATCTTAAACTATTTTATTATATATATATAACATATATAATAAATTAGAGCATAAATTCTTTTTTAAAGTATAAATTGGAATAATAAAACATATCATTACTGTTTATTTGTGTCAAGTTAATTAATTGTTTTTATTAACAACATACCGGAATAAACTAATTAAATTAAATGTTCATAAGTCAATTTTAATTTTCTCACTTACAAACCATTTTTTCTGAAATAATAAATCTTGCATTTTTCACTGGCAATCTGTAACTCTCATTTCATTTCATTACATATTATTATCACTATAAGCATTCATTATTATAATTTCCTTTTTTGCTTTCGCAATTTTTTTACGACTTCTTATTGAATTTGCAAATTGTTAACAATCAATAGTAATAAATTTGTTTCCGTTCCTTTTGCGCTATATGAAGATGGTTGCCAGAAGAAGCAATGAAAAGCTTAAAGCAAGTAATGACTTATAGTGTTTTTTTTACCCTCATATATTTTAATATTGTTTTTTATTTCTTTATTATCACACTTTTGACGGCATTTGGTTGCATATATAAAATAAAAAAATTTACTAAACTGAAAATTTCTCTCATTTTAAATTTAGCATTAAATGAATTCTCCCTAATGTCTTAAAAACTTATTGCAATTGCTAATGTTTGTTTAGAAAAAACTAAGATTATAGAATAAAGCACTTTTTGGAATCACCAAAAATTAAAAAAATAAAAATAAAAAATTCCTAAAAAATCAATGAATCTAATTTTTGATTTGATTTTGATTTTTTTTTTTTTTTTGATTGCTTGTGAGATTAAATTTTGCAGATTAAAAATAAAAAAACGCAAACAATTTAATATTAAAGATAATCATTTATTTTTACGGAATTTGTAGTAAAAATTTTATTAATATTTTTTTACCGATTAATCATTTGTTTTTACTATTATGTCAGTTGTTTAATAACCATTTAAAAATATATAACAAAAACCATTTGATTTAAATAAAAAGTAAATAGACAGGGTTTTAAATGAGATATCATATCTTTTACATGGTATATTCTGTTATTTTAAAATACAAACTATTTTTAGTGTATGACCGATATTTTTGGTCATCCCGAACTTATAGTACCCTGACAACATTGTTCTTAAGGGTACAATCTGCTATACATAAAAATATAAGGTACTGACTCCCACAGTCAATGTCGCTCAGTATATACTACAGAATATTTAGAATTTTATGCAGGGAGAGACAAAATGGGTAAATGTCTACTCCATGTAGAAATGCCCAAACCCCTCTGTCTAGAAGTCTCAAATTTAAAATGTATGTTCCTTTGAATATCTTATTTTTGGAACTTTTGTCAGGAATGTAGTGTGCTAGAATTATGAAACTTAATTTGTTTTTCGCTGAGATAACCGCATTGGCTTGAGGCACAAACATTTAAATATATGTTCCCTGGAACATAGGATAATTCACGCATAAATTCCTTTTTAAAATTTTTGCTAGAAATGTGGTAAAATAGGTTATTAATGGCCTGTTTAAACCGCTTTGGCTGAAAACCTGAAATTTGAAGAATATTTGAAGTGAAAATGCAAAAATTGGTAAATGGAATGTGACGATAATATACTGGCATTGAAACACTATATAAGTGGTCTAAAATTAACGAGTGGAATTGAAACGCTATACTTGTTGAACGAAATTGAATGGAGAGGCGATTGCGTTGAATTAAAACATTATATATACAAGGGGGCGAAATGAAATGGAACGGGGAATGAGTCGAATTGAAAACTTAGGCAAGGGGCGAAATGAAATCGAACAAGTAATGAGCCGAATCGAAACAATAGGCAAGTGGAACAAAATGGAATTAAACGGAGAATGAGTTGAAACAAATAGAATATCAATTTGAGACAAAAAGAACGAAATGGAATGGAACGAGTAGAATGAAAATACTAAATAAGGAAAACGACATCGAATGGATCGCGCCTAAATCTTAGCGATATATATTGATTTGTAGTTTGTTAGCAATTTTTAGCCATTGTTAAGATTTTCGCTGATCATATTTATTATTACTTATACTGATATTTAACTTAATTCCAGCAAGTACAGTTTTTTCGAACTTGATGCTGAATTTTGTTGGAGAAGGTTGTTGGCAAGTACCGAGTCTAAATCCGGTGAAATATAAAACTTTTTGACATTATTGGTTGGGGCGGTATTTGTTCCCACCGTAAAAGGGGAGGGGGGTTCGCTTAACATTACCTAAGACTTGTGTACTCAATACGAACCTAGAACCACGTCCGAACATCTTCATAGCACGCGGCCGTACTAATAATTTAAAGGAATCCGCGTTATTCAGAACATCACTCTTCGGAAATGGGTTAAAACAATTATTACTAATTAATGAACTAATCCAATCATTCTCATTTATTAAAAAATAAAAAATGAAAATAGTTTCATAACAATTGATATAAATGGAATGGTAATGAATTAATTAAAGTCCCACATATGGTAGATATCCTCTAATACGGAATATTTTTAATTTTAACAGGTTGGGTAAAAAGAGGTAAAGTCACCCCCTTATTATCCTATCCCTGGATTTTTAAATTACCCACCACTAAAGTTGTTTAATTAATTTTCCCCAAAAACGTCGAGAAATAGGGGTTAAAGGTATTTAAAAGCTTCGCTTAATGGTCATCCCAAAAATCTTTTGCTTAAAAATCTGAAATTTAAAATATATTTTTCTTAGATAATGAGACAATATACAGAAGTTTTAATTTCTGAAGTTTTCCAATTGTAACTGTTTTACTTATTATTTTTTTTTTTTTTTTTTTATTTATTTATCTTAATCATATAAATACAAATTTTATTCTTATACCCTAACCAAATACTAGTAACGAAGGCAAATGGCTCTTTGTAGTGTAAAAATACCAGAACCTATGGTGGGAATCAAACCCTCGACCCCAG